>UELU01137724.1:57350-70169 GCA_900490025.1 Megastigmus dorsalis | reverse complement strand
GATATGGATAGTTAATAATAACTAAACAAATACTTAAAATTATTCAAATCCCAAATACAGCTGCACTACCTCTGTGAATTATCTATCACTTGGCAAAGTTACAAGTAAATATTTCAAGTACACCCTTAAAAATTTCTGCACCTTAAAAACGCACTCATTTCGATGCAAATACTTATTTTTTCGGTGCAGAAATTTTTGAAGGTGTCGTTGAAATATTCACTTGAAATTTTGCTGGAAGATAGATAATTAATAGACGAAGTGCACCCGTATTTGGGATTTGCATAATTTTACCTATTTATTTAGTTATTACTAATTATTCATATCCGATCGGTAAAACAGTTTGAGTGGTAACTGTAGGACTTTGACACCCCCTTAAAGAAAAACATAGGTTATTGTGATTTTAACTTTATTTCTTTAATTTTTCATTAATTTGCAACTACTATTTTATTATTAAGTAATTTAAGTATTGCTATAAATCTTAATCATAATTTTTATACAACAAAAATAATGAAATAAATTTCATCTTTTGCAAATAAATGTTTCTAGTCTTTTTATGCCTTTAAAATTCTGAACTCGAGAAGTCCGGGCTTATGGTGTAGCAGCTTAGGGTTTAGACAATTTTTTTTTTTCATTTAATTGCATGTAAAATATGACTTTCAAAACATATTTTTCGCAAGATCAGGATATTCCCGAAAAATTATTGCACACTATTAGCTGCAGATGTGAAACTGCAGCTAAGCGTCTATATTCGTTGGTGACGCCAAGGTGTGCGGAGCGGCGACGCAGTATGGGAACACTGAGGACCTGACCCACTCTGCGCTCAGTGTCTATTTTATGCTAATTGTTTAAATATATTATTCTCGGTAACTATAGAGACGATTGTTATAAAGATGTTGTATTATTCATTCATCATAATGGAAATTGGTTTTTTACTAAAATACTTATATGATTTAGAGTCTAACACTTTTTCGGTGACTAAAATATACTTCCGTATAGTGCAACAAGAAGTATCTAAACAATAAGTAAAATAATAAAACTATTTCGCAAATAATAAAATAAATAAATATAAATTATTATGCTTTAGAAATAAAAAGGTTCTTATAAGAGTCATAAAATATTCTGTTATTTTTTTATCTATTTTTAACAATAATAATTATTTGTTAATCAGATTTGGGTCTATATCGCAACATAGGATATTAAACATTATACCACATCTCGTACATGAGACAGACGCTGCAGTACCTGTAAAGGGCTCTGCGCCAATCATAAGTTTTTCTCTTTGGGGTGGGGGGAGTACCTGAGGTGGAGTCGAGCGTACCTGCTCTATATACCAAGAAAAATCGGGTAGTAGGAGCAATGTGCCCAATCCCAACATTTCATAATTCAGTTGCATTGTAACTGTTGAACAATCAAGACACTCCAGTTAGAACTGTCGCAAAGGTCACCGAAGGATTGTTGGAAAATTATTAAGGTAAGCATCCTTCCAAAATTAAGTTATTGACAACCGATACTTTATATTACTTAAACTTCAGTAGTTTTGTTTCCTCTTAGTGGAAGCTTTGTGATAGTGAATAATAACAGTGATAGAAAGTGAATAAGATATCGAAATAATATTACAGAAGTAAGATTAAAAATTAAAAATATGAAATTTTTGTGTGCGTGCGTTGTCGTTGTATAACAAAAATATTATAGGAAAGTTTATATTCTACAACGTAATAAGGTCATCTCCAAAGTTTTAGTTCGATACGGCAAAAATTCGCAGAGAAAATCGGTTAACTTGAAAACATATTAAATGCATCCTTATTTTAAAAAATCTGCTGGAAACTGAATTTCATCATGATCGAAATTTGTTTTGTGCTAAATTATATGATGTGGAGTCTAACAGTTTTTGCAATAAAAAAATATACTTTCGTACAGCATTCGTGCCTAAAAAGCAATATATAGTATTTTGAAATCGTAGATTATTGTAATTAAGCTGAAGTTGAATAAATGATTGTCATTCGAATTTCGGAAAGGTTTGGACAAAAAAAATTTTACGCCATAATCCTATAATTGTGTTGAGTAAATAGTCTTATAAATTATGTTTAAACGTGCACTGTTTAATAATATTAGATTTAACAACTGCTTTTTTTACTATTATAAATCGACAGTAAATTGACAATCCTTTGTTCGATCTATACGGAAAGTACATAAGCAGGTATACCTGCCATGGTACGGCCTCATATTTTCACGGTTTTTCCCAATTCGGAGTATTAAGTAATTGTACCATGGCTAGCACTGAAAGTTGAAGCAGGGAAACTATGGCGAGGTTTAAGAAAAATAAGTAATCGCCATTGACCTATTAGACACAATATAATATTTTGAAGGTGTGCCTCATATTTGCACGGTTTTTCCCAATTCGGAGTATTAAGTAATTGTACCATGGCTAGCAGTGAAAGTTGAAGCAGGAAAACATGGCGAGGTTTAAGAAAAATAAGTAATCACCAATGACACAATATAATATTTTTAATTTAGGATATTGGAAAGTTGTTGGTCACATATCTTGTAAAAATATTATTTAACAAGTTTTACCAATATTACGATACGACAAATTATATTGTTACAGAACCAAATAAAGTATATGTAAACTATTTCTCAATTTCAAATAAATGGCGGCTTTAAAACTTTTGTCTTCTAACAATTATCGGCTATTGTATAGGTTTTTTAATTTTTGCGCCAGTACTTATAGATAATATAGATATACGGTAAAATGAATTGTCCGTCACCAGATACTTGCAGCCCTATTACCGATTGCATATTTTAACTCTAACAAATTATTTTTAACAAAATATTTTTAAAATTTATCCGATTGAGCGTATACTTTATGCAACTGATTGAATTATAATATAGGTAGAATATTTCATTTGCTTGCGTGATTTTGCGTGTAAGTGGTGGTGAACTAGTGATTCCTGCCAAATGAAAAAATGTTCTTGAATATGTTTTTCGTATAATTACAAACTCTTAGGAATATTTTCTCAGTTTGCAGGAATCACTAGTTCATCCCCATTTTACCTCAAAGCCAATTACCGCAAGAAACTATAGGTATGAGACAATATAGCATGATGCTTATCTAGACACGCCCTAGTTAAATAAGTTTTCCGTATACCTAAGCCCCCTGCAGTTAAAGACAATTCACTAATCCGATTATATATATTTCTCTCTCGGGTCCTCAGGTATAAAGCATTCAGTAATAGGCTTACAATATCGTATCCGCAAATATGTATACCTGGTCGAGCGAAACAGTGCGACGCGACGGCGAGACGGTACGACGGCGCGTCGTCCCAAAGCCTTTTAATCACACACATGCGCATAATACGGTGTTGACTGTTAAGCCGGTTAAGCGTCTCGGGTTTCTGTTAAGTTACCTGTCTGCCACAAGCCCTAAAAAGGTGATATTCCAAGTAAACCACGGCCTGCTGTTAAATTTTAAAAAATACCTAACTAAAAAATTGTAATGATTTTATTAATTTTAAGGATAAATAAATTACTGAAATAATTTCACTTGTTATGGACATGTTTTGTTTCAAACATCTTTTTCAATTTTTAATTTATTGAAATAACTCTTATGGAAATTGATTGCTGACATTTTTCACGTATTTAAAAAAAATGGTTTGCTATGACCTTCTGAAGTCGAGATAACTTTGTTTTTTTTTTTTTTTTTTTTTTTCAAAAAAATCTATAGGACGAAATTTACATTTTATAGCGATGGGCCTAATAGAGTTTAATATTGAATACATATATCTTCAATAAAAAAATACTAGGGTATGTTTCATTGATTGTTAGTATTAGTAATTGAATAATAAATTAAAGATCGCAAACTCGGCGCACGTCAGTTGCAACGGATGGCGGAGAAGATGAAGCGCCACGCGTTCGCTGTTAAAACTGATTTCCTGCATCCTAAATCGATCGCGCTTGCAAAATCTTCAATATCTCAGCTTCTGGACCATGTACAAAAATCCGTTTGTACTTAATCTGGGGTAGCTCGACGAGATAACCATGTTCCCCTTAGGCGCAAAATATTTCCGGAATGTTTAATTTTTATTTAGTTTCAATATTTTTTTTTACTTTTTACGTCCATTAAATAATGTATTGCGCAATAAACTCTGATACTGAGAAAAAAGTGGAATTGCTTTTGTTATGTTTAGGAAGTAGTGATTGGCATTTGCTACATTCTCCCCATCAACATACTTTCTTTCTTCTTCCCCAACGTACTGCAACAGTTATATTATAAATTATTGTTCAGCCAAGATTAATGAAAAGTATCGTTAAATTCAAAACAATAATATTAACAGAGTTTATAGTTTTTCAGTTAAAATTTCTTTAATTCACCTAACTAGACTCATAAAACAGAGCATATTACATTTTTTTTATATATTTATTTACATTTTTTTTCTTATTTATTTATTTGCTAATTCAGATAATTTTACGAAGTAGATGCAATCACACGCATGTAAAAAAAAACCTAAAGAGGTGAACTTGTCACCTGTACATAGACTGAATTAAACTTACATACTATCTTACATACTAAATAGCATCTGAAAATCATAACATTCTATATAAACATCAGTGGTATACCTATAATATATTTACTTATAATAAAATTTATTTATTTATCCATTGTTTTCAGAACTAATAAAAAATAATTAACAGCACCAGATGTGGTCAAAAAAATCTACTAACAACAACAATGGATACACACGTACCAACGCGAATGTACGAACTCTGGGTATGACTTCAGCTTTAAATGTGGACGAGCCGAAGCCCAGTGAAATTTTTAAAACAAATGAGCTTAAAGAAGCTCTTAAACCATATAATGTTTTTGAATCGGAGGAAGAACTGAATCATAGAATGGAAATATTAGGCAAATTAAATGCATTAGTTAAACAATGGATAAGGGATACTAGTATTGCTAGAAATATCCCACCAAATCAAGCAGATCAGGTTGGAGGGAAAATATACACATTCGGTTCGTATAGATTAGGAGTACATCACAAAGGAGCTGATATAGATGCTCTATGTGTTGTGCCTCGACATATAACCAGAAATGACTATTTTACATCGTTTTTCCAATTATTGAAAGGACAGTCGGAAATAACAGATTTACGGGTAAGTTTTTAAAACAAATTCAAAACAAAACCAATTACTTATATAAATTTTAAGAATAAAAGCATAATTTTCTTTTTTATATTTACAGGCTATTGAAGAAGCTTTTGTACCCGTAATAAAGATGAACTTTGATGGCATAGAAATCGATATGCTTATTGCTAGATTGGCATTGAAAGTTGTTCCTGAAGTTTTGGTAAGTTTCATATTCTAATATTTTTGTATACAAAATAAAAATTATTTTTAAATATATCTTAATTTCCAATTTTACTTATTTTACAGGATCTTGGAAATACTATGTTATTGAAAAATCTTGATCCAAAATGTGTAAGAAGTTTAAACGGCTGTCGCGTAACCGACGAAATACTGCGTTTAGTCCCTAATATAGAAAACTTTAGATTGACATTAAGAGTCATAAAATTATGGGCAAAAAGTAAGTATGACTACAAATATTATGCTGTTATATAGTTCTTCTATAAATTCTTTTATTATTGTTTAACAAATTATTTAATTGTTTCAGAAAATGGCATCTATAGTAATGTGTTAGGATATTTAGGAGGTGTTTCTTGGGCCATGTTAGTCGCACGTACCTGCCAGCTATACCCAAACGCTGTTGCAGCAATTTTAGTACAGAAATTCTTTCTTATTTTAACCAAGTGGATGTGGCCACGACCAGTACTTTTAAAATCGCCAGAAAACATTAATTTAGGATTTACAATTTGGGATCCTCGTGTAAGTAAAATCTTCTTATATTTTAAGAAGCTTCCTTATCCTCTTTTTACTTTTTTATATATATACTCTTTTTCTATAATTACAGTATGATACAATTTTTATAATCATCCTTCTAAAAAAAGACTATAAATGTAAAGTTTAAAGAAAATCGACAAAAGTTACTTATCACATTAACCGATCGAGCGTGTGCGAGTGATTATCAATATCTATTTTAACTTTACAATTTTAAACTATGTTTTAACAATCAAGTTCAATTTAATTATAATACTTTTATATTATTTTATAAAAATTAAATGAAAATCTCTGGGTTTTTTTTCAGGTCAATTTATCAGATAGGGGCCAATTGATGCCAATTATTACTCCCGCGTATCCTCAACAAAACTCATCGTTTAATGTATCGATGTCAACTAGAACAATAATGCAAGAGGCTTTTGAGGTGGGACTCGCGACTGCCACAGAGATAATTGTTGGCAAAGCTACGTGGGATAAATTATTTGAGCCTCCTAACTTCTTCGGAAAATATAAGCACTATATTGTTTTGCTAGCAAAAAGCTCGTCAGCGGAGGATCAACTTGAATGGTGTGGACTAGTTGAATCAAAAATTCGACACTTGATAGGTATATATAACACATACAATTATTTGATGCTTTTCAATTTTTTCCAATTAATCAATTACCACTGCCTTTCGGAAGTAAAATAAGTAAAATAATTTTTTTTTAATTTTTATTGATTTTTTAAGAAAAGTCATAGTTTTTTTTAAAGAAAAACTACATATATAATATATATTATAAAATATTTGCAAAAAAATAATTAAAAAGAAAACACTTAGCTTCCTTTATTTAATAATTATAATTTATATAAATAATTTTAAGAGGACAAAAGCTGAGTAAAGTTTGGTTAAAATTATTCAATAAATGAAAACCAAGCGGTATCTATATTCATTTTTTTTTTGTTTAATGAAATAAAGGTACGCTGGAAAGGAAACCTTATATCACATTGGCGCATATCAACCCACAAACATTTCCGCCATTGAAACCAGAAGCTTCCACATTCGTGACAATGTGGTTCATTGGCTTGACGTTCACGAAAGGAGAAAGTATAAACTGTGACCTAACTTATGATATAAAGTCATTCGTTGAAACAAGTAAGTAAAATAATATTTTTATAGATAAGTTTTTATAAAATCCAACTTTTTCATTCAACTGTAAATAATGCTATTCATATTTATTCTATTAAATTTTCTGAAACTATATTTTGTCTTGTTTAAAGAAAGAAATAATAAGTGTAATTTATTTATAACATATTTTTATTCTTTTATTTTTTAGTTGAAAGACAAGCAGTGCAAATAAAAATGTTTAAAAACGGTATGACAATAGAAGCAAAATATGTCAAGAGGAACGATTTAGCAAATTATGTTCCCCCTTCATTAATTAAAAGAGAAAGAAAGGTAAGTCCCAATAATATTTACAATAACATTTAAAACTCGCTGATTTACACGTGAACTTTGCTAAAATACATTTTTTATTTTTTTTCGATAGACTTCGAGCGGAAATGAATCAAATGGAAATGTCAGCGGTAACGGAGATGTTTCTCCAAGTAGTCAAAGTGACCAGACAATTCGGAAGAGGAAGTTAGATCAAAATCTGGATAATATTGATGAACCAAGAAAAGTACAAAAAAATGAGCAACAACAACAATCAGCGACGCAGCATGCGGTTTCGCAAGTTGGTTTGGTTCTAAGCAAAGTTAAGTCCTAAGGAAACCAACAACAACAATTATTGTAAGGCTGAAAAGAAACGATCGTAAAAAAAATTCACCTTTTATTGAATAGCCGACGTTTTGGACGTTTATTTTATTATACGTCTGAAGAAGGACGTATAATAAAATTAACATTCGAAAAGTCGACTACTCAATTTTTATATGCAAGGAAAGTTCGTTTCACCTTTTAATTGATATTCATCCACAAGCGTTTAAATCAGTACTAGAACGCTGGATTGCATTTGTAAATTTTTAAAGGGAAGATGGTTCAAGACTTGTTCGCTCTACCTCAAGAACCAAAACAAAAAAACAACAATCCGTCGAGACTACGAAAGTCCTTTCGTAGCTCAGGAAGGCTTTGTGTGCCCTTGACCTGCGCTCCGCATAACCAAGACTGCCGCTATGTCGACGGCACTTCAGAGCCATCTAAAACATATAAAGACTTCCCGCATCATCAGCCACTGTATAAAACAATAGCATACGCACATGATTACAGAGAAAAGTATAGAACAAAAAATAAAATGAAATGAAGGGAAGCAGAGCAGAGCAGAAAGTTCTGCTGGAATTGTAAATATCCAGGTAGATTACACCTGAATTTCTACTTGGAATTTCACACGAATTCCATATTCAGTTGGGTTTTAGGGGTATTCACCTAAAATCTATCTTGAATTTTACCTGTAACAATTCCAATAACGTCAGGTAAAATCCATGCGGTTTTCAAATGATTTCCTGGTGCATTTCGCCTACATTCCACATTTCAAATTATTTCTACGTTTATAAATTTATAAATTGTACTTTTACAGGATAGTATAAAAAGTATTTTAGGTCTATTGTATAGAAGTTATTTTAAAAGAAATAAACATTTTTGACCTACTTTGTTTTCTATTTTCTTTACAATAAATTAATTCAAATTTTCCCATTGTGAATTCCCGAACAGATATTTGAATTCTCCTCAAATAGCAGAGAAAAAAATTCTGTGATACTACAATACTTACGTATAAAAAAGTATAAAACCTTTCGATGTATCTTCTCTTAACACAAGCTTGTGGTGTTTCCTCCTTGTAAAAAACGTTTAACATTGCAATAAAATAGGAATACCAAATGATTAACTTTATCGAAAGTAAATGCTGGTACTAAGGAGGACGTACAAATTAGAAAAGTGAAAACGCATCAATTAATTTTGTCACATACAATAAATAACGTCCATCGACTCTGGCAAACCCGAAAAGCGAGTGTTCCGTTTATAGATTACGTGTTATAATCATATATTCATATAAATATTATACTATATTTGTAAGTGCAGATGAGAGAGTGTGAAAGAGAAAAAGAGAGAGATATCTGTAAGCGGAACAACATTTCGCGTATATATACATACATCAATTATGTAGAATATTTTTTTTAAGTCGACTTTATATAGTAAAAAAAAGATTGGAAGCGAAATAAAGGATTAAAAAACAGGATCAAAGGATTTAACGACAAAATCCCACCGACTCCTAAGCGGTTTGTCGCATTAACAAGTTCGAATTAGCTTGTGCAGTTTATATTCTGTGCATTTATTTTTTAATTTATAGGCGCGAATTCACATGCGTACTCTACGATCATATTACATCGATTCACACCACTATCATCAAAACTTTATCACCTAAATTCCGTGAATTGGAGTCGTTCCCGACTTCACGATATCAAATCAATAAAAAAATTTGATAATTAGTGGCAAGAATTTGTTGCAGCCTAGTGGTTTACAATGCAAGGATTTGAACGAATACCTTAAATGCAGATCACCAGAGATGTATACTGTTTGATGGATTAGAGTTTGAACCATATTAATTATTTTCACCACAGACTCTATCCAAAAAGATTAACTTTGAATATATCACGAGATTTAGAAATGGAACGTTATATTGTAGTTGAAAGTCATTAATACAGAGTGTATGCTTACACAAATTCAAATTTGCAAGTGGCATTAATCGTCACAATCGCATGTTAAAAATCGTATGTTTTCGGTTTGGTTGTCCATTTTAAAGATATAGATAGTACGCGCTGTTCTCTTGTATGACCGTGCCTTTACTCGCTATGTGCACTAAAATTTCAAGCTTTTCTCCTCGTACCTAGGGAACTACATACTAATTCTCGCGTATAAAACAAGTTTCTTGTCCCTTTATTGAGATAGACAAGAAACTAACTAACGCGGAACGTTATACTGTAACGTTCCTGGACAGTTTATATCGCGCGATCTGCTATCCCGCGATAGTTACTCGGGCCTGCAGGACGATTCGGGCAATCACGGTGCCAATGCCGCTCTGGACAGTATATTGACACTGTGGTAAATGGCGAGCATTGTTCGAATTATTAGACTAACCGTACGCAGCCGGGGCGGAGTTCGAAGCTGGCGGCTCCTCGAGCTCATCTTGCTTGATCTGAACTGCGCGTGCACGATTGAACACCGTAAAAGCGTTCTTATGGATCCGCCCAATGCTCCCAATAATACGGCTATAATTTGTCTCTCGAGTAGGTGTCGCTGTTCCAAAAACAAGCCTGCGCTCTCCTTTTTTGAAACCGGCTGATAGCTCGAAGGCTTTTCGACGACTCAGGTTGCCCGTTTGGCTGTGTCACGTCAGCCAAGCGTTTCCTGAACGCACGAGCGGATGGACCACTCTGAGAGAGGGAAGCAATCGTCCGTTTTGCCTGGGCGAGTGCACATTCGGTCCTTGACGAGGACGTTGGTTGTGCGACGCGAAGTCAAAGCTTGGCGGGGACCGGATTGAAGGGCAAGGCGCTGGGCCTCAGCGAATAAGCGCTCTAATGGCAGCGTTTCGCTAGCGCAAGAGAGCCGTGCTTTTTAAACGATCTGCCGATGGTGGCGCCGCGAGCTGTGATTGGCCGCCGCAGAACCTCGAGACCCGCCGACGTGTCGACTTGTCGAGAAATAGGTATACTTAGGCATAGGTACTATTTTTCTGCCTATAGCGAGGCCGAAATTACTACTGTCTCAAACTGGCCCCGGTCGGGAAAGAGGTACTTTCGGGCCGCTACTAGTTCATGATAAATAATTAAATGTTTACTATATAGAGCTCGTAACGCAACTGAAATGCGATAATTGGAAAAAAATCTTTGTCACATAAAGAAAATATAAAAAAAAAATAATTATAATTACAATATCACATTATAATTCAGATTAACATAATACTTTATTATAGGCTTCCAAACTTAATGGTAGCAATATTAACAAAAATTCGGTACGACAAGCATTAAAAAGCGGTATAACTGCAGTTAAAATTGTTAGATATTTGAATCAGTATGCACATAATAAAATGATCCTCTCCCACCAACCATTGTGGATCAAATTAAACTTTAAGGAAGACTGTTAATATTGTGAATAAATTATTTCTATTTACTTATAATTTTATTTAGTTAGTTTTGTATAAATTCTTAGATAGGTTTGTGAACTTAAGAATACTTTTTATAAAATAAAAATAAAAAATTTTTCAATTATGGTTTTATTGTTATAAAAACAATCAAAGGACATTTTACCTTAAAAAATTATTTATTTTTGCTATATAATTATTTAATTACAGGATAATATACACTAAAATACAATAAAGTTAAGAGCTAGCAGTTCAATGCTCTCAATAAATCTTAAAATCTAAAAAGGTACATGTCGAAAACATTGGCCTAAAAATAGAACCATTGGAGTACCATGAATAGTTTTTCAGTTTACCTATTTTTAATTATAAGTGGTTAAAACCTTGTCATGTGAATACAAAAAGAAGATGTCAAAAAGTAATGAGTCGTCTTAACGTTGAGGAGCAGCTTTTGGTTTTGGCATTTTGTTTAGCAGAGATTGAATTTCTTTCTTTTCGTCATATGTTTTCCATAATTCATATAAATTTATTATATACCTAGCTATTTCCTGGATTTTTTCCATATCTGCATTCAATTCAGCGAACCATGACTTCAAATCCTTTTGTAATATCACACAAGCTATTTGAAGACAACCTATAAAAATTATTATAAATAATAAATTATTAATTAATAAAAATTGGCGATATAAAAAAAAATTACTAAATGATTTAATATTATATATAAATAACATAAATTACCAATTGCTATCTGATACGGTGGATAAAGTAAACAGACATCAGTGCGAAGACTATCGTTGATGATTCGCCATGCTAATGTAAGTAACTGGTCATCAGGGCTAACATCTTGAATCAATGTGAGTAGTGGGCGGTAGGGCTGGTAAACAATCAAACAGCAATCCAGATGCTCCAATAAATAAAATTCACATTCCAAAATGTGATTTGTGCGATATGGAAACTCTTGTGAATAAGCGTAATTAAATTTGTTTTTAACTGTAAATATACAAGTATTTGTTTTATTTCAGGGAATAACATTAGTAAATTTAAAATTAGCATAGTTGAGTAGATATTACACTTCAATTATGCAAACTTCAACCCCATTTATTTGCATTATTCTCTTGTACCTACCAACTGTTTGACAGGTTGTTATCAGTCTAGTATTGGAAATAACTCCAAATTCTTCAACTTTTGAGGCTAAGAATACAGAAGTTGGAGCTAACAGCAATGGATCAATGCACTTGACACTATTTCGAGCATAAAATCGCTTGAAATAAACTGTAGCAGTAGCAATAACCTGTTGTCTCAATTTAAGTTGTTCACCTAATACTTGTATTACTGAAATAAAAAATTTTAAATATCATAAAATAATTAATAGATAATAATATTTACAAATTTGATTAAAGTAAAATTTATACGATTTAAGTTGAGCAACATTAAATATATGACAGATTTATCACCAATTTAAGTATTATTCTTAGGTATAAGATTTTTTTAATTAAATTATGTTGTAATTATTAAATTTTAGTATAATTGTAGGTTGTTTTGATTATTTAAACTATAACATATAATTTATAAGACATACTTATAAGCGTAGCTTTTACTTACAATTAGCAAAGAAAATAAACAACTTTTGATATTCTTCTTCCGATAGTACAGAAAGATCAATCTGCCGTTCTCTGACCAAATCCTGTTTATCCAACAACCATTGTTGACTGAAATGTCAGGTCAAATAATAGATTTTGTTAAATAACACAAAGTTCAGTAAAAAAATGAAAAATTAAAATTATACATACTGATGAGAGCTGTGCCAAAAATTACCAGCCATTTT
>UELU01137724.1:0-57330 GCA_900490025.1 Megastigmus dorsalis | reverse complement strand
ATTCAAATTTTCCCATTGTGAATTCCCGAACAGATATTTGAATTCTCCTCAAATAGCAGAGAAAAAAATTCTGTGATACTACAATACTTACGTATAAAAAAGTATAAAACCTTTCGATGTATCTTCTCTTAACACAAGCTTGTGGTGTTTCCTCCTTGTAAAAAACGTTTAACATTGCAATAAAATAGGAATACCAAATGATTAACTTTATCGAAAGTAAATGCTGGTACTAAGGAGGACGTACAAATTAGAAAAGTGAAAACGCATCAATTAATTTTGTCACATACAATAAATAACGTCCATCGACTCTGGCAAACCCGAAAAGCGAGTGTTCCGTTTATAGATTACGTGTTATAATCATATATTCATATAAATATTATACTATATTTGTAAGTGCAGATGAGAGAGTGTGAAAGAGAGAAAAGTAAAAGAAAGAGAGAAAGAGAGAGATCTGTAAGTGGAACACCATTACGCGTATATACATACATCAATTATGTAGTTTATTCGCCTTTGCTTATATTTTCCTACGATGATCGAGTTTTTTTTTAATAGAATATTTTTTTTAAGTCGACGTAAGGAATGATTGCAAGCGAAAAAAAAGGATTAGCAGACAGGGACAAAGGATTTAACGACAAACCTCCGCCGACTCCTAAGCGGTTTGTCGCATTAATGAACTCAAATTAGCTCGCGGAGTTTATATTCTGTGCGTGTAATGTGCGTCCAATCTTTTTTTTTTAATTTATCGGCGCTAATTCACGTGTGTGTTATACGGTCATATTGCATTGATTCACGCTATCATCAAAATCTTATGGTTTCTTAGTTGAATATGTATACATATATTATTATAAATTATTATTTTAATTGTTCTCGTAGCAAGACAGGTTCAGGCGGTAGTAGTCAAATTTCAACAGTAGCGATAATCCAGAAAAAAGGAGCTTGTTCAAAAAATTGTGTGATTAAATATAATTATACAAATACATTTGTGCAACACAGAATTAAAAGAGAGTATGTTTTTTTAACAATATACAATGCGACATTGTTGTACTTGACGCATATGAAATATTTTTCATGGTTAAGTGGTTTTCATCACTTAGCCAGGGCAAATTAGCCACATAGTTGAATATTCATGTGCTGAAAATCAGTTCTTGTACTTATATATGAAAAATTCTCATTTTGTACACAAGTTATTTAACGAATATATACCGCACTAGTAATGCGGCTAGTTTGATCACTATTAATGTTTCAAAATCGTAATTATATTTAACCACATGGTTATGTACAGCTACACATAAAGTCTTTTTTCCGGAAGTAGATCTACCTATTACTACTTTTTTTTCTTGTAAATGAAATGGTTGTAATTGTCGATTATTTCGAAAACTCAAGGAAAAGAGAAGAGAGAAAAAAACAAATCGAAGAACGAAAGTGCGATTTTCTTGTAAGTGCAAACATAAGATGTAAATATTTGCTCGTTTTTATAAAACAAACGGCGATCCATTGCAGATCCTTTAATTTTTTTTTAAATTTCAGAGAAAAAGAATAACAATGAAACTTACATTCCCAAAAAATTTTACGTCATAATAAAAAACCATCAATTTTTTTCTTGCCTTATTATTATCGATTTTTTCGGTTAAAAGTTATGAATTTGGCACGATAAACTATTCTATTAACATTGGAATTTTATTTTGACGTTCCGCTAAGTATCGAGAGAAATTCAATGCTATTTAGGTTGTTAATGGAATTGAAGTTTAATTGGGTGTTTTTGAGAAATAAATGAAATACTATATTCTTTTCTATTACAAATTCTCGATATCATAGGAAAGTAATTATTTTCTGTTCGATTGAAATAAAAGCAATTGGGGAAAGTCGAATTCATCTTTTGTCAAAACTAATTTACAGTCTCTCTATATATTCGCCTTTTTCATTTGGTGTAACAATTATTGCATAAAATTTTTTAAACACTTGTAGAAAGAAAATCATGTATTATTAAAACCTTATAATATATAAAGCTACTTTCAATTTGTTTCCAAATAACAGAAAAACTGTACAGGCTTACAGCAATGATTTTACATGTACTTTTATTTTAATTTCTTACTTTTTATATCACTGTTTTATTTTACGTACTCCAACTATGTTTCTTTTTTTTTTGCTTATAATATAAATAGTAATATTGTCACAATTTATAAAAATGTAGCTTCACACTTGTGTTCAAAAGGGTGGGACTGGAGTTTGCATCATTGGAATACAACGAAAATATTTTTTAAGTAGTCTATTTATTAATATATATGATTAAAAACTAGTTAAATAATTATGATTTGTCATGTATAAAGAGCTGTTAAGTAAAATAAAAGTGCATTCGAATAAAATGGTAGATAAGTGATAAATCAAAATTTTTTCGTTGCATCTCAACGATGCAAACTTCAAAGTCATTCAAAAGGGAATTCAATAGCCTTAGTTTTACTATAACTAAGCTGTAACTAACTTATTATCAAAATACAATGTTTTAATTTCAGTAGTAAAAAATCTTTAAATGCTGCTAAAAATGAAATAACGTATTATTACTGATACGAAAATATTGTGTGTTGACGACCAAACAGTTGCATTAGTAAAGGTTGGACATCAATCCCGTAACATATGAGTAATTAAAAACGTTAGTACATAAAAATTGATAGCGCTAAATATTTTTTCCCCCTTTGTTATGCTTAACGAATCATAATATGTATCCCTCAATCGTCATTAATTTATTTCAAAAGTCTGTGACGATGTACTTCTCGATACTGAAAGACTGTTTAATTACAAGCGAGGAATTTAAGAAAGTTGGTTGCCCGTTACAAATTTGTTGTATTTTGCGCTTTACTAATTTATAAGCGTATAGTATTTAATTTTTCAGTTTCGTTCATCTGGTACATCCTTTGTATCCAGCATATGCATAATTTATGCTTATTCTCTTTTGTACAGAGAATGTGCGATCATTAGATTTTTATTCTCGGTTATCGTGTCTCGATTACATTATAACAGAAATATAATGTACAAAATGCACACGCCTTTAAAAACCATCTTAAGAATCGTTATTTATTAATTAACAAACTTGTCTTTGTTATTAATGGTAATGGATTTATTAAGAAGCTAATTTGACTCCTTTAAGTTAAATGTACCTTTTTGGTTTTCAATGACTTTCTTTATGATAGGTACTTTCCTAAAACGTTGTATAATTGTTCAACGATCATTAGTCTAATCTCTATAAGAATTTTCAATAGCGTCTGAATGTTAAATGCTTTCTAACATGTAAATGAATACGTCGAAATTACAATTTTTCATAAGTACCCATGTTAAACAGCTAAAATACAAACATCATTATCTTCCTTCTCAGGTACCCTAGACTTTTAAAAATTTAACTGAGTCATTTTATGCAGCTACATGTAACGGTACACAGAATTATGTAATTAACTGATTGCTGGACCGGTAATTAACTCCCATAAGAGTTGAGTGTCGCAAGTTTCATTAATGATTTCATGTATTTGAAATTTTGTGTTTGATGATGATTGATCGTTTTAAAAAGCAAATTAAATAGCCGCTGATTGAAAAAAATTTTTAACGTGGTCGATCCTAATTTTCAATTAATAAATCAGAACCAGAGTGTATGAACTTATTTTTTATGAAGATTAATGAATTATTTTTCAAATTATTTTCAATTATAGCAAATGCCATTGCTTACTTGTTAAAAGTTAGTCTATCATCTATACTTCACAAATTTCTCTTACATTTTAATAACGAATCATTATCATCGAAAAAGCTACTCGATCCTTTAAAAAGAACAAAGAATGGAAAGATCCTCAGCCGACACAGTGACTATATGAAACTTTTTGCACCCTTCATTTATACACATAAAACATTATTTATTTCCTGTCACCTACACAGCATCCTAATAAGAACTCTTGCGCTTTCCTTTGAATAGATAAGAAAAAAGGGGAAAGCGAGCACAACGATCCCACGAAACGTGTTTGTAAATGTACATAAAACCTTATAGTAAGCAAACGTGATTTAAAGCGTCATTCGTCGATTCAGTTATAATTAAGTGATTTTTAATAACTAAAAAGAACAAAAAAATATTGCATGATAAAGGAAAATACGACAAAAAAAAGTGTAAAAAAGTATGGAATAGGCGCGAAAAATGACAAAAAAAAATGTGAGTGTGTGTATAATCTGTGGAATTTAAAGGCGGGAGAGAAGTTGAAGAAGCTGTGACGAACAAGGATTGTACGTGTATACATGTCTGTTTAGACATTATTTGAGTACGAGTGCTATGCGTGTCTGTATATGCATGCAAGCCTTTATGAATGTGCATGCGAGCTTGTATGTTATTATGCATGTCTATTCGAACGTATATTTTGCGTTTTTCTCTCCCGTTTTTCTTTCGAACGCAGATTTTTTTATCGGCGTCGTTTGTCTTGCTCTATCGTAGGTTCGGAATAGAGGAAGAAATCGAGAGCCTTATATAAAAAGCGGATTTTTTCTGCACGAAAATATAAAATAAGTATATATATATATATATATGAATTAAAGAAATTAAATAAATATGGATAAAGGAATGGAATATTTTTCTTTTACTCCTCATTTCTACTTCATCTTCATTTTTTCTTTCGCCAAGATGCGTGTATATCGGTTATCAAATATTTTATGCGTATCCTCAACATCGTCTGTACACTGATGTATCTCTCTATCTTCAATAAACGTAAATAAATTTTTTTTCTTTACCACCTTCAAATAGTTGAATTTTATTCTTATTCTTACCTCTCCAACTTACCACGTGTCCTTTATCACCTTAATTTTTATTTTTTATGTATCAATAATTAAGATAAAATGTGTATATCTTAACGATGAAGACTCAAAGAAATAAAGCAGATAGTGAAAATAAAAAAAAGTTCTTGTATAAATAACGAAGTTATCCTGTTACTATCGTCACCAAATTTTAAATTCTTTTTAATTTTCAATTTTTAAAAGAATTGTATGTGCATAGGAGTCATGATAATAGTATGTGATTAACCAGCTCATTCATACATTTATTACCTTCACTGTGCATATCACTCAACCTTCTACTTTTTATACCTGTTGCAAAAAATACAGAAAAGTTATTTGCTTAAACAATATTTGTAATTAAACAGAGTAACTTTAATAAAAATGATAGTTTTCTTTAAAAAATAATGGCTTTTGGCTAATGAAATTTAAAAAATAAAAATGGAAATTGAATGTCACGGGTAATACATTATATAAAAAATTATGTTAACACAACATGAATTGTTTAGTTTATAGCTTCTAACATTCATTTTTTATCGTTGATATATGATTAGTTATTCTTATACAAAATTTCAAGTACTTCACATTGTTTTTTCCTTATAGTTTTTTCTCGATTATATGAGAATTTCGGTATCAAATCGAAAGATATTCTATACAGCGGATAGAATGGGATTGTTTCGAAACTGTTTTTTTTTCTATTTTTTTAATAATTTGATTCATAAATCATTTTTTGTCATTAACCTTTAGACTGCCGGGGTTTTGTGACTTTTTTTCCCTCGAAAAGTCTGAAGAACTTATTCCTATTTCTTGGGTTTAACCCTAACAAAGTTCCGATCGTAATCGAAAATTTAAATTAAGGTGTATATGGAGGTTTTTGAGTAATAGTATTTTTTTTCGTCTAAGCCTCTAGAAAGCACCCGTTTTTCGTTTTCTTGACTCAAATCTCGGACTGTCTTGAATATTTATATATTATAAACGGGGTGGGTCCGGACACTGAAAACCATTTGTTTTTAGTCAGCGGTCTCGAAAACAGGGTGTTACTAAATTTCGATCTGGTTTGGGGGTAATAATATAGGTTAATTAATTACCACTTTAAAATTTTTCATCGTTTTAAAAACTAATCATCGTTAATTTATAAGACTAATAAATGTCATTAGTCCTTATAAGGATATTATTGATAAAAAATAAAATGAACTTTTGAAACATATGTATAAAAAATAGGATGAGGATTAAAATTAGTAAATAAAACGCAAGACTAAAGTAGTATTTGCCACAGAATAAAGTTTATTGTAACCCTGTGTAATATTATAACGAAATCTTACAATATTGTGCATTTAGCTTGTGCCCATGAGCATAAATATTCTTTTCGCAAATTACAACACTCGCTCACAGAATAAAGTGTACAATTCTTATTTCCGTTAACTGTATATAAGGAACCTAAGTGCTTACGCTTTTTATTTTATTTTCAACATTTCTGAAAATTTGTTCGATATATTAATTTTGTTGTCTTTTTTCATGTCATGACTTATCATTATTGATAATAATTCTGAATTATTTTTTAATCATTTTTATTCTGACTACTTTTTGGTATATAAAATGCTTAATGTCTCATGCACAACAGAGTTGTGTATCAACAATGATTAGCTAAATGAACTCTAAACTCCATAAAGTTAAATTACAGTATTTCAGAAAGCAATATTCTATACTAAACCTACAAGAATTTTATTAATTAAAATCACAAACTCAAATACTTAATCCAATACATAAAAATGGAGACTCGGGTTCGAGTTTTTAAGTTTAAAGACTTAGCAACTGTACAAGAGATTTCTCATAAAAAAATAAATTATATCTAATGCAGACAGATTCAATGGATACATCTGAGCTACTTATTTTAATTTGATAAGAACATCGAAGGCAGATGCATTCAACCTCAAGTAAACATTAATATTACAATTGCTAATTGTGGTAGAAATACAAAAGTAGAATTTGTATATGCAAGATACAGAGGTCTGTGTCTAACGTACATACAATTTTTCTTATCTAACACTGCATTTTCCTAACTATATGCACACAAGCTTTCAAGCACACCTGGCAGTATGCAATTAAATAACAGAGCTGAATCGTTTCAATATGAGGAATGAAAACTTCAATACCTCTCAAAAGCTAAAGAATTGACATTTAAATTTTACTTATTGAATATAGAAGTTCTAATTACTGATTTTGCTTTGAAATTTCAATCAATTTACATTTCGGAATTAAAGTTGATCTTTTCATTTTTCATTCAAAACTCATCATTCACAGTAGTCATCACATATTTAATAACACTTTTTATAATCTTACATTTAAATGTAATTAATTATAAAATTAATATCAAGCTGCTCATTGACTCCTTAAAATTAATTTAAAGTAAAGCAAGAATTATACAACAATATATTTGAATGATTGTACTTGTACAGTAAATTAAAAATAGAGGTATTTATATTTGAGGAATTAAATAAATTAACTAATAGCCTCAAGTTATTCATTTCTTGCTTTTGAACATATAAGTCTTTTGATTCATTGAAAGATGTTTTGTTTTGAAAATATTGGAATAGTAGCAGAATATTAATTAAAAATATATAAGAAAATTAGTCATTATTATGCTCACAAGTGCTACGCCTAACAGATCTTTGGTGTAAAAAAATGACTTGTATATATAAAAAGTTTACTGTTTTTAAAATTAAGGATGGCATGTCATGTGTACGCTTATAAATAATAGACAAAACAAAACATTCAGTTGACAGTTCAGGCATACTTTCACATGTATAAAATTTTAACAACTCTTAAATTTCTTCATCAGCTTAGTTCCCACAGTGAAAATTTCGAAATTCTAACAGATACACTACTTTTTAGTTTTAGGACTTGTTGACTGGAATACACTGGATGCCGACATTAAATTTTCTATATACTGGCCTAATACTTGATTTTCACTTTTTAATTTCAAGTTTTCCTCCTTCACACCATCTACTCTTTGTGATAAATCTGAAATAAATAAATTTTTTACGAATCTTTTCCTTGCATAATTACCATTAGTTATTAATAATGTTAAAGGATTTACCATCAAGAGTATTTTGAAGTTCTAAAACTTGTGCTATTAGTCTTGCTTTCTCTTGTTGTTCATCAGGACTTATGTCAGGATCCAAACCTAGAAGACATCCTACATAGAACAACACACACATAAACAAATTTATCATTTACGAGGAGCTATCCATTATCAATCTTGGTGCATCAATGACTGCATGTGATAATGCTAATGAAACTGATGAATTTCAAAATAAATTAGCAGTTTCAAAAAACAAAAAAGAATAAATAACTTTTGATTTATAAAAGATGTAATTGAAAAAATTAATTTTAATACTATGCTTTTACAATATTCTTTGACTGATATGTGTTTACTCCGATTCATTCCACATGAATTCTACAACATCTTAGGCCAATGTTCAATGATAATGTTGAATGATTTTAGGTAGAGAATAGCCCCTCGATTGACACTACATGATATTACTTACTATTTGGACTACAGCTGCCGTTAGTAAAGCTGGATAACAATGAATCCATACTTTGTCCGTGATTCAAAGCATCTGATGCTCGAGAATTATTCTCTGTGTTATTCTCCTCCTCTGGTATTATCACTAAACAGATTAGAGAAAACATATAAAGTTAAAATATTTATATATCAGAGTATTAATTGAATTATATTATACAATGATGCTATATCCTACAAATGATTCATTTTTCTACTGTTTTTCATCCCCTTAAGGTTAACCCTCCAAAAGTCATACACACTTCATTTAATTACATTACACAATAAACCCATTTGTTAGATAAACAAAGAACTAATTGCGCTAATTAAATAACCGGGACAGAGAAAAAGGCGAAACTGTACCTTGCGGATCATCGTCAGCCAGTGGTATGCTGTTAATGTCATCCTGGAGCTTAGCGCTGCTGGCCATCGTCGACGTCGTCATTTTGCCAAATCCCACGAATTATCTCGCAGCCCCAATTGGGAGAAAAAGAGAAAACGTGAGAAGATCACACAGCAAAGGCTTCACCGACAGAAGACGAGACAAAAGTGTACACACAAGGCGACGACGACGACTACAACGTTATCGATTCGCCTGTTTTTTTCACTCGCTCTAGCTCTTTTCTCCTCGTAACTCCTCGGCCTTCACTGATCGCGCATCGTTGCCGCAACCCGCGCTTTGAGATATAGGTATTTAGTGTCTCAGCGGCATGCGCGCAGCTTTATCAACATATTTTTTTTCCACATCGAAAACATGGAGAGCTTTATAGTGTATGTTCGTCTCGTCGATAGAGTATGCACTGTGGAAGTCGTCGGCGAGAGAGGGATGATTCATCCCACGAATTGGCCACCTCGTTTTAGCGTGTCTGTGTGTCCATGGTGGTGGTACGACCAGACCAATTCGGTAACGAAGGCGACGTGATATCGATATGCTATACCCGCGTCTTGCGTATAGCTGGGCTCTCTGGAGAGTGGAGCGAATATAAAATGTAAACACTTGTCTGCACTGCCTGCAGTTGCCAGCTGTGAGAGTTTTTACTCCGCAGTGTTCTTCATTACCGATAGGTAATAAAAATATAAACAAAATAGTTTTATAAACCACCAATGAAAAAAGACGCTCATTTATTAATTTATACTGAAGTAAAGTAGGTATAAGATTTTACTTTGAAAAAAAATTAAAATATTTAATCTATAGGGAACGTTATTTGATTGATTCAAATTTTCTATATTTATTACGTTTTTTAAGTAAATTTAAATCCCTGTATGTAATAATCAGCTATACATAGTAATACATCAGCTGATAAACAAAACATCAATATTACCAATCGTTTTAATCAATTGATATACGTATATCCTACTGCACTTACGAGATACAAAAGAATTAGTACTTACAAGGCACCAAGCTGGTAGTCTACAAAGTACAATCTGCAACGGCTGCAACGTGCTTTTGCGCGAGGAGAGTGTTTATATATATATATATATATCTGTAGATCTGCGGGTGGGAATCCGCAGTGCGCGATCGGATATTCCTTCTCTTTCTCTCTCACTCTCAGTCGTCTTCGAGCCGTCTCGCCAATAACAACACCAATTTTCCTCTCCCTCTCTCTCTCTTTCTTTCTTTCTCTCTCTCTGTCTCTCTTTAAGTTAAGCTCTTTTTCTCAGCTCACGAATATAGAGACAGAGACTGAGCATATACTTAATACATGCGTTCTGGTTTAGTCGGTGGTGTATTCTCGGTTGAATACGTGCAACGCATGTGAGTGTAGCGAACTGCGAAAGAAAAATTGTATTTGTGACATCGAGGGGATATCAAGAAAAAGAGAGACCGCGCAAATCAACTTTCCAGATATGATGCTGAGGATAAGTTGACACGACGGGGGAGTTTCTGTCGTAGCGGATATTCTTATTGGTAGGTATAATAGGAAAAAAACAAAGGAAGAAGAGTGCGGGAGAGCTGCTACCTATAGGACAAGGTTATATTGACAGAAGATCAGTTTATTTTTCGTTCTCTCTCTGCAGTTTGATATATCCACCGCGTCGCTTACACACGTTTCGGTGCACTGATATATTCTCCGAGGATACAGTGGCGAAAAAGTACCGAACAAAGGGAGAAATATAGAAAGAAGCGAGGATGGCAGATTTCGACGCTATTTACGAGGAGGAAGAGGAGACGGAGCAGAACTTGGAGGAGCCCTATGTGACCATCGTCCCTGATCCCATTGTCATTCGCGGTGCTGGCAATATGACTGTGTAAGCAAAAAACAAATAACAAAAGTTGGATAACCCCGAAAAAAAATTTGCTTAACTTGTGTTACTGTCCGCATTGCAGACTCGAAAACGAGGTATATAGGACAGTTAACGAATGGTGTTTTATTTATTTTGTAAATCACTGGGGAAAAGTGTTTTGTCACTCTGTCGAATTGTTTTATATTTAGATTCTCAACTTCCAAGGCTTCGCGACCTGTGTGCCTGCGTGCATGTTCAAAATATTATAAATTCGAGTGTTCCGAAAGTTTAGCACGAACGACTTGTGTAAAAAATTCGTGGAGATTTCGTTGTTTTCAAAAAATAAATTATTGTGCGCGATCATTTTTTTTTTGGTCGACCGAACAGAGTAAACCTAACCTTATGATACGACTTGAAAAAACGAACAGAGCAAAGGCTTGTTCTTTATCTGTATTAATAATAATTTTCCATGCATGTCCAGAGGCTTTGTTCGTGTTTTCCTTCTTTCTCGTTCTCTATCTCTGTCTTGTGAAACTGATTCGCGCGCAGGGAGCCGTTTTGTTGACTCCTCGAGACGACAAAGAATCGTCGTTCTGCTCTCTTCGTTACTGTTCTTGTACGAACTGAATTAATTTATTTTGCGCTGGACTTTTTCATGAGTCGCCTTTTAATCGACTTATTTGAAATAATTTATAAGCCGCTCGCTCGCTTTTTGCGTTAATGTGCAGCTACTGTGATGCCTACTGTTACTTTTGCTATTTTTTTTTATCGGAGATTTTTGCTATTAATAATCGGCCTTTTCACCCCTACGTACATGATATGTTCATAAACATTGAATTAATAATACAAAAAATTTCCTGCGTAGACTAGAGTTGATTGAAATAACTTTCTTCTGTTTCCTTAAGATTTTAAATTGTTAAAATATTTTTATCTCTTTTTTAAGTGAAAAATTGGAGTTATATAAAGATGTATGTATAGATGTTAATAAACAGATATCTTAGTATATCCCATTTTGGAGCAGCATGCTATTTAGGCTCACCTTGTTTACTTAAAAAAAAAACATCAAGGTAAAATTTTCAATGATAAAAATATTGCCATACCAATAAAATCATAAAACATATTTTTCAGTATTTTGGTTTTTCTTAAAGATACAAAAATAAGCACACATGTAAATAAGAAACTAATACTGTTATTTAAATTAGAATTGGTATTTAAATCTATTACATTATCATATGTTTTTAATGTAGAATATTTGTATTTCTTATATGTTTGAAATGCAGATACCATTAACTTAGCAATTTAATTACTCACAAGAATTCTTTTATAAGGTATCTGTGGCTGCAACATTCAGTGGTAGCAAATAATTTCTGTTAATATTCCAATATTTAATCTATTTAGTTTTTAAAATATGATATTCTCATGCATATTTTTAAATAATATGTTCAATATGTAAATATATATAAATCAATTATATTGTTATTGTTAAAAACCATTATTAAGTATTTTTTCATAAATTTGCAAAAAAAAGAATGTTTACTTACTTTTCTACTGGTTCTTTTTCTCTGAGCTTTGAATAGCGCTTTAGATTGTAAAATGAGCACTCGAATGTAAATGTTACAGTACCTCTCTCATATCTGACTCTTGTACATACACGCTTTAATATAGTTAAAATGACTTTACAAAAGATCAAAGATAAGAGGAGAGTGAACAATATTTGAAATGAATTTATTTATTTAGGTTTGGTCTTAGCAACCGATTTGAAACAGAGTTCCCAAATGGCTTGGTTTCCCGTGTTGCACCAGAGGAATTCAAGGCAACAGTTATGAGAATAAACAGCGTTTTGAAGAAGACTCTTCCAGTCAATGTGAAATGGCTGTTCTGCGGTTGCGTCTGCTGTTGCTGTACTTTGGGCTGTTCTCTGTGGCCAGTTATTTGCCTTAGTAAAAGGGTAATTATAATGCATTTCTATAATTAGGAGAATGAAATATGAAAAAAATTTTAAAAATACTTTTTTTAATATTTTATCCGTAACTTGGTTTTCATTTTCAGACTCAACATTCACTTAATAAATTATTAGAATGGGAGAACAGTAGACTATATCATAAATTAGGATTGCATTGGAGACTGACAAAACAAAGATGCGATAGCTCTTCAATGATGGAATATGTAAGTATATTTAGTTGAAAAGTAAAATATTAAATATCACCAGTATGATTAACCGACTTTGTTCGCTATTATTAGGTGCTGCTAATTGAGTTTATTCCAAAAATACCGATATATAGACCAGACTAAACAAAAGGAAGGTGGGCAAATTCTTTTTGTAAAATTCAGGGAATGGTTTATTAAAATATTATTGTCCTCATATTGTACTACATTAACAAATGTGTATAATGAAAGTTGACTTTGATTTTTAGTGTTAATATCGGTAATATGCATTTGATGATGTAAATACTTGTATAAAATGCATATTTTTGTAAATACGATGTATAGCCAAGCCTAGTACAATAATTATCTAGGAATATGATAAAATAACAAATGTTTGCGCGCAACTATTGATAAATATTGGCAGCAAATAGCGAATTTTTTTTTTTAATATGTATCGTTGTTGATCTCGTTACAGTTACATGGTTATTTTTTCTTAAAAAATTAACTGAAACACTTTTGTTATTTTATAGAAATTTATTAAACAAATTCATTTTGATAATTATGTGTTAATAATTTATAAAACGAAATAATTCTGTTATATTGCTTATTTTATTGCGAATTTATTTGGGGCTCCTTTATTAGATTGATTTTTTCTATTTTTTCTTTCCAAAAATTAAAATTGTATAGTAATATTTTTTCTTTTTCATTTCTAATGCCTTCTAAATTTTTAAGGAATATTAAAGAAAAAACATTCGTATGAATGGAGCCCATCCATAATTTTTGAAAAAAAGTTAAACTTACAGAAGCTTTGCATGATCAATTAGGATTCAAAGTTTGAGGCAGGTGATAATTTGTCATAGTACTATTACGTACTAAAAAAAACTTAGAACTCAGTGATAGTCAAATGTGAAATTTGTAATTAGCGTTATAAAAGAAATAAGTATTGTACATATGTATACAACAATCAGAACTCCAACTTGTAGCCTTGAATTGATTATATAATTACCGCAGTGATATTAAAAATGTAATGCATTATTATGTGCTGATTAAGATTTTATGTTGAGCACAGAATTTTATATATGAAAACACTAAGTGTCCACGACATGATCTAAACATTGAAGTTAAATTTGAAATTTTTGTACGACTGAACTGGAAAACAGTGGTAGTATATTGCCTTTAAGATAAGTTTATTATTAGAAGGAGAAGGTGAATGTTTCAATGATATAATCGAAGATAATATAGACAATGTATTGCATTGTCTACACTGTTATATTTAGTTTATCGATGTAAAATTAAACACATAATTACTGAAGCGGTATCTGCCAGGTACCATTTGATAAGTGTTAATTTATGATATAGATAATAATAAATAAAATAATTTTTTTAATCATAAAATTTATGAGAAAATGAAAGTGATTTTCAACCCAATATATTGTTAGCATTTTGATTACAAAAATATTTACCTTATTTATTAAATAAAGTGCTATATAAATTAAATAAACATATCAATTGAGAATTTGCATAGAAAAAAATTACTAACGGTAAATAATCAATAAAATTTCGTCGTATTTCTTGTTTCCTCCCAAAAATAATATGTATTAAAAAGTGATACAAACTCTCTATTATGTTTCAAATTTGTTGTATGCTTTTAAAGTATTTAAAACTTTTATTATAAATATTATTAAAAATATACGCAAATAATAAAACACGTTTGTATTAATTCTAAATGGCGTCTGTTGATAATCGCTTCAATGGCTATAAATTATTCTGTTTTGTCACAAATGTATAAAAATTATACAACAGTCCTCGTTTTATCCGAGAAGTTTGTTACCTTGGAATCGATCCGTTATTAAACATCATTTTAGGATTTCGAGGCTTAGGGAGAGTAAACAAGTAAATCTCGGTTTCTAAATACATTAAAATAAAGCTGTAACAAAGGGGGCTGTGACGAGAATAGAAGACTAGCATTTTCTTAGAAAATTTTAATTGAATATTAATTTAGCAACATGATGTACAGGGCTGGAAAGAATCAAGAATCAACAGTATTTATTTATCGAATGAATTTAAAATTTAAACGGAATAGAGACAATTACGATGTTATTATTCAAATGTATGGCATGTAATAGAATTTAATAAGCCTAGCTCATCAAACGATATTTTGCGAAAAGAATAGAGAAAGATTTATAATAACAAAATTATGTAATACCTCATAAATTTTTACTTTCGATCTTTTATAGCTACTAAATATATTCGTATGTATCTAATAATTAAATAAACTAGGTATATAGAAAATTTAACGAAACTACAAAAAACTATTTATAAAACACATCAATATATTATTAAACAAAAAAAAATTAAAAGATCGTTTGGTATTATCTGCAATTTAATTGACAGTTTTAATTTTTTATTGAATAAATTAGTTGGTTGAAACGATTAATTTAATAAAACATATGACTAAGTTTTTTGTACTTAGTAATATGACATTTCGATGATTGATGCAATCCTCGCCAAAAATACTTTATTTTTTAAGATGCTACTTAAGATACTGCATGCCATAAATGACTAAAGTATATAGTATTCTTATTGGGACGCCAGATTGTGAAATAAAAAATTCTTTAAACCCACTTATCAATCATCTCGGAAAGATCGATAAATTCCTTGATCCAACTGTTTATTATCTTGAATGACAATTTCAAAACATCATTTATTAAAATAATTATTTATAATTATTTACTTATGTTTTTCATAAAATTTCTTGTATCAAACATTAACGTGTCCTCAAAATGTCTTATAGTGTTTATCAATAATTACGAAAAATGAATTAATAAAAATAAAATTGTTTATTGTTCATGAAAATTTGATATGAGCACTTCCAGCCCTGAAGAAAACGGCCCAATCAATTATCGAATTTAAATTGATAAAATTGTAATTAGCATAATCGGTGACAGTCAGCAGAATTTTATGAAAAATCGAATATA
Source organism: Megastigmus dorsalis (assembly GCA_900490025.1). Lineage (NCBI taxonomy): Eukaryota > Metazoa > Arthropoda > Insecta > Hymenoptera > Megastigmidae > Megastigmus > Megastigmus dorsalis. Next base: position 41,628 of record UELU01137724.1, on the reverse strand, counting down.
TTGAGGTACATAAAAAGAATTCACAAGAAAGTTAATGTTAACAGTTTTATGGTGTGAATAGTATGGAATGAAAGATTGTTAATTCAAGAGCGCATTCAAGTGGATAAAAAAGATAAATATACAGGAGAATACACCGTGCAACTTTTTTACAGCACTGCCATGAGAAAGAGCGCAGAGATCTTTCTCGCTTTCATTTTCCGATCGTAAAATCGACTACAATATCACACACACACACACACACACACCCATACACTCGGTAAAGAAAATATTGGCAACGTATGACACTCAAGACTACTAAAAATAGTAAAAAAAACTATGAATTGAATTAATTTAAATAACGTTAATGCGAAGACGAACTGTACTGGTATAATCGTCATAGGAATTATTATCGAACATATTTTGTGGCTTGATTGACGATTATAATAAAAGTGGCCATCATTGCAGCGTAAAAATATTTATAATTGTTTGATTTATAAAAGAAAGTGTACAGTAAAAAATGCTATATAGAGCGGATAGCATATCTTATTTATGTAAATGCACAATGTGCTTATCAACGGTAATAACATTTGTAATGTATATCATTTAAGGGCGGAAACCACATTAAGAGGATGATTTAGATGCCTATTTTGTGAATTTTTTTGAAAGGGAAAGAATAATCAGAACTAATTGAAAGTTTGAGGTCATTTTATACATATTTTGAGCTACATCTCATAAATTTTTAAAGCTGTTTTTATCAAAATCCTTGAATTTAAGTACAAGCTACTAAGATGGAGGTGTGTGTTCCTTATTCACGTGTAGCGTGGAGGTTTCAAAAATCACTTGAAAGCAATAAAACATTTTTATATTAATTATGTTCTCTTATTAGTTGAACTAACTTTTACTTAATAATATTGAAAATTGAATGATTAATAAGAGTTAAAGAAAAAGTTAGAAATTTCAATTTTTTTTTTTTTTTTTTTTCAAAAAAAAAGAAACTTAAAATTATTTTATTTTTCCGTAATTTAGTTCAACTAATAGATAATCTATAATAACGAACAATTATAACTTTATTTCTTAAAAATCGGTCAATAATTCGCTGAGCTAGAATGCACGTGAGCTGAAAAAAGTAATTTCAAGAAAAACGCGTTTGAAAAAATAGTACTGAAAATTCGAAATTCAAGACAGTAATAAATTATATAAGGGGCTTACATTTTAATCAGCTATGCCAGCACCATATAGTAACCCTTCTTCTTCATAGACATGGTTTAAAGCCATCATCTTGCTTTTCTTGCTTTCCTTGCCGCCCTCGTTTCGACAATCGCTACATCTATTTTGTCGTTTTACGCGATGTTCATCCATTTGTTGTCCGTAATCGAAGCTCAGCAAGCCAACTACAATCTGCAACTCGTTCATCACCATTAGGAGGGCTGCACCCCCTCCCCCCTTCCCTTCTAATACCTTTAATACCCCAATACAAAGCGAGGCAGAGCCACCGCTCCCTTCTACCTGCTATCTGCTTAAGCGATAGGTATATAAACTGGAGCGCACTTTCTTTAATACCTGTATCGTACTTGAAACTTCTTGAGCATACTCTTGAATAGTTATACCAACGATTTTTGCAATAAAAAAATCGATTTTTTGGATCGTCTAATGTGGTTTTCCCCCTTAAATGATTCAATATCATCAAGTTGCAATGTAAAACTATTTTTAGTTATCGTAAATTAAACATGTTTAAGACTCATAATTTCATTTTTGAATCATAACAGTGTTTTCATCTATGTAAGTAGTTACGACGCGTGCCTTTTTCTTACGGGATTTATGTAGAATAAATTCTGAACATTTTTTAAATTATCATGCATGCCCACTGTATATCATTTTAGAAATAGCAACGGCTGTAAAAATTACAGTCGCTGATATACAGCTTAAGTAATTTTTTTTCCTTGTATAGGTGTAAGCATTGCCGATTAACTAATTAACCTGCATATTTTAAGTAATAAGCGCTTAGCTTCGTCGATATAATCTATTTTGTAAATAAGAAATGCTTTTTCTTATAGAACAAAGAAAAATAAAAAGAAGTATCAATAAAAACTGATACCTATAAAAAGTTATTTTTTATTCATTAATCAGTCACACTAATTACAATCTTTCAAGAATAATCTTTTTTGTAGTCGATCTATCACGGTATCTTTAGTAACAAGTTTTTTTATTCATCATCAATTATAGAACAATTGTACCTTATTGAAAAAGAGTTTCAATGTTACCATTTTTAAAGCAAATAATTAAACTTGAAATAAGATGCAAAATTAAAATTAAAAATAGAGATGCTTTTTCTAAAATTTTATTTATTTATTTATGAAAATTTTATTTAAATAAATGAAACTTTGAACACGTTCATTATGCAGAAACTAAAATGCATCTAGCCTTGGAAAAGATGGTCATTATAATAAAAAAATACAATTAATAAAAGACTCTTGCCAAATGCAGATAAGTTAACATCCTAAGAGAAGTCATTAAAATTAAAAAATAATACGTAATTCTCTAGAACAATTCATTTCTGAGTAGATTTACCATACTATACAGTTTCGGTGACGCATTAACTCCTTAGCGAGATAACGTTAACAATTGCACTTTCAGAATGTGTAAACATTTTTACTGTTTTCGAATGACGCGTGAATCAAACTTTGCTACACATTATGAATGACGTGTGATAATGACATTTTTTTACTTGCAGGTTTGGCTTAAAAAATTAGATAGCTACTTTACACAATCTAAATATTCTATCAAAAATTTAGTGTAGCTTTATGAAAAAAATGTTGTGAGTTTTAACAATCGAGAAATTAAAAAAAATAAATTCCTTAAATTGAAATATCTAAATTAATAAATTTACAATTATTTTGGTGAAGGGTTATATTTCAATAAATTCTCAATAAATAGTAAATATAAGTATTTTAATATTATATCAAATTAAAATATCACAATTTATGTCGTTATCAAAAGGATAAAATTAATTCATGACTACTTAGAATATATAAATTTGCTATACTAACAATTGTGAAATTCATTAATTAACGTCGGAAGTATTTATTTCTAAAATGAATTTTGGTCCCATCCTTACTTTTATAAACAGTGCCAGATTCTTATTACTAATACTGTAAAGCGAATAATCAATATAATGAGCAGAAGTCAGTACATTTGTTGTAAAGGACAAATTGATTCGGCCATTAAAAGACATGGTCGAAATCAATTCACAATCATATCAGATAATAATCTCTCGTAATGGGACGTGACACTTCTCAAATTAACAATATTTTTCACACAAATAACAGTACTCATTACAGCATTACATTCAAAAGAGCACCTTATAATATATAATATCGGTGTTTTTAACACAATGACTTACAAAGTTTTTATATTATGAGATAATATTTACAAAAACATCCTCCTCCCTCTTACACGCATCTATGAAAATTAAATTAAAATTTTCTAATTAATTAATAGCTTGCAGCAACACATTAACTACACCAATCACCAATTATTGAAAAAATTCAATCGTTTAGAAAATTTTCATGATGTTTAATGTGCTGACGTATTTATGACTCTTTCGCATAAAAATAGACGATGCCATATTTATAACGGTAAAAGATCGTTGAAGCTGTAATCTAACAATGTAACTTTTTAATCTAGATATTTGTGTAACATATAGTTAAAGAAATTGAAAAGAAAATCTTAATTCTTGATTTCCAAATAGTTTTTTTGTTTTTATTAATCGATTTTCAAGTTTCTAAGGTTATTGGAGCAGAATTAGAGTTACAAAAAAAAGTTATACTGTTAGGGTACATCGTCAATCAATTAATTAACGATATAAGAGACATTGTCTTTTGCTTTATGTAACTCAAAAATTATGCAAGGCAATATGTATATTTACAATTCAACAATTTTAGTACTTTCTTGCCAGTAGTAGTATATTCTTTCATTTGTTTTTGGATCCGAGAATTTAGTTTACCTTAAAAAATTTGTAAAAGTCAGAAAACGCTGACTGATCTTTTCGCCTTTTTTACAAGCATTCTCGTAATAATAATATATTATGTCACGTTTTGACAATAACTATTCAATTTCGTTTCCAAACTGATATAATTCCGTTATTATTCCTCATAAATGTTTTGGGAGATCATTTGGAACTTTATCTACGAAATTTTCTGGGAACTGACCTTTTTGACCATCATATTCACCATATAACCAATCATCTGATATCCTAGACAAAACTTTTATCCTTGCTCCTTCCTAAAACGTAATTAAAATATCAAATGTCATTAATATATTGTTCGGATATTTTTCTACGTATTTCCTTAATTTTGAATTGGTAAAATTATGCTTCAACTTTAGATAAAATAAAAAAATAATAAAATTAAAATTAACATAAATCAAATATATAGTCTTAATATTCTATTAAATGAATGTATATAAAATTAAAGCTTTATAAATTATACTTTAAAAATTATGTAAATGTTTTTTACCTCGAACGATAAATCGTCAAAAGTTTCCGCTTTAAAGGCGTAAAGAGCATTAACTACGTTCGTAGACAAGCCAGGCAGAGGAATTTTAACATCGATAAAATTGACAGGAAACATCCCTTCACGACTAGCCACTCGTCCTTCCATCCAATTGTCATTAATCATTTTCGTCAAATAAACGACATCACCTTCTTTTAAATCCAAATCGCCTGCTTGTGATGCGGGAAAATCATAAAGAGCAACACCATATGGACGCTCAGAATTTTCCTGAAAACGTAAGATATTGAATATTATTTTAAATAGCTCTAAAAATAATTAGGTATCTTTATAAAAAAGATTAAATTTTGAGTATTGATTTCCAAAACTAGCATAACTACATGTTTTAGATGATACTCTTAGATAAAAAAAAATCATTTAGTATACGATGATTCATTACCTTTAATTAATTCATTTCATTAGCATATAAAAAAGGAAATTCAAGAGTAACTATTGACACGACACTCCTCACAATGTTACAGAATATTTAAAAATCGTTTAAATATTTTGAATTTGCTATATTACAATCACTATTATATATCTATGAGCCTTGAGGCCCAGAAACTGATTTGGTTTACAATATTACCATTACTTTTATTATTATTGCGTAAAATGTTTCTAAGTATTTAAAAATATTTACGAGTAATTAAAGTTAAAACTGAAAATACTTTCAATATGGGAAATATTCAAACATTTGTTATTGTTTTTTCATACGCTTTTAATAACACGTTGGGAATTTACATTATTTTTCAATGACAGATGTCGATGCGTAGTATTCTAAACAATTGTACAAAAATACCTAGTCTTCTAAGAATTTCATTACGTCGACAACTCGGAAAATTGATTTTCTGACTTTAGAAAAAATCAATTTCAATTTCAAGTGTTATTCAATAGAATATACTTAATAACCGAAATGTTATTCACCGCAATGTATATTGCGTTGACTGCGATAACGAATTGTTATTTAAAACAGATTTAAACAATCTATCATTCACCATTAAAACTTTAAAACTTAATATTCTTGTTTAAAATATATATCCTACTCAAATGTTGTAGTGCTTTTATAACTTTAGTGAAAGATAAAACAAGATAATTTACCACAAGGCCATCTTCCAATCCGGCAATATACTCGGGCGGAGGTGGTGGAGGCGGAAGCGATGGCATGGGCGGTGAAAACTTATCAGGCGAATTGTCGTCCCAACCAGATGGTGAATTGCTGTTACCCGCCGCCTCGATTTCGGTTTTGGTGGTTAGCCTTGGAGCGCTCGAGTAATTGTTGGTACTGTACGAACTGGCCAGGAAGGGATTAGGCTTGGGTGCCGGTATGTCCTTGCGACTCGGTTTTGGTCTTATTATTGTTGGCATGACGAAGGTCCGTTTTATCGGTGCTGTCGGTTGGCTATCGAACGGACTAGGTGAATCATTGAACGCGAAGAAATTCGATTCGCCGATTTCCTTTATCTGTTGACTGCTGCTACTATTGCTCGACGCCCACTATAATTTTTTAGTCAGACTTAGAATTTCACACTATTTATTTGCATATTCATTTTTTTCGAAGAAAAAAAAATTTGTTCGATCACCTTGAACAAATTCCGATTTTATTTTATATTTAGATTTTAATGTAAATTTAATTTTAACATAAATTCTTCACATATTATTGAAACAAAAAAAATTAACACTTTAAAACCGGTTTCTTTCAATCTAATAGCTTTTACACAGCTATTTTAAAGTTGGAGTGATATTATGCAGTCACACCAAAAAGATAATCAAAAATTTAAAAACGTAAGCTTTTATAATTTCATAATAGGTATTTATATACATGCTAAATAAAAATTGTTTTTGACTTAAAATTACCTGTAGATTGCTTGTTTTGTTTGTATTGGTTTCCAAGGATCCAAAAGGATCCTGACTACAACTAACTTTCCAAGGATCACTTTGAATGATCTTTTTACTACTTGCAAAATTTCCAAAAAAGTCAAAATCATCCTCAAAGGCACTTTCAGTCTGTGAGGTGCTCCCACTGCTGGTAAAAATTGATGGATTGGAATTGCCATCACTACCAAAACTATCTACACTAACACCATCACTGCTAGACCGAGTTGTAAAGGTTGGCGATCCAGGTGGACTCAGATCTATTAGGCAAGCACTATTTCCATCCGTCTTGTAAGGTGGCAGCTGGAATGTGTTTGTTGTGCGACTAGTAGAATAAGTGGTTGTCGTAGTTGTGGAGTTAGTAACCGTTTGCTTAGAGTTTCTCCTTCCAAAGAGATTTGTTAAAAGCTCTGTAGGCCTAGCCTTAAAAAGGTTTTAATTTGACTAATAATGGCAAATCATGCATTCGAAAAACTAAAGTGTGAATTGTCTTTTTTGATACTTACTGGTTTTTTTGGTTTTTCTTGATTATTTATATTTTTTATTGGAAATTTAGGTGGAGGTGGCCGAGGAGGTGGTTTCTTTTTTTGGGCTACTTGCAGCGAAGAACCAAAAAGATCATTACTATAGAAAAATAAATGTTATTCTAATAAATAACTATGCAACTGATTTTTTTTAATTTTATTTTCTCAACATAAAAAATATATAGGTATTATAATAAAACTAACATTCCTAAAGTAAATGTATTTCATAACAATTATTAGTCTAAAAGAAAATTGAAATAGGACAAAATTATTTGGAGAATTTTAATATGCTTTGCATAAATTACCACTTTTAGTCAAATAGTTTCATAATTTTGTAATAATTATATTCAAACATAAAAATCTAAAAGTAGTTTTTTAGTGCATTGCACAATTATGTAGAATATATTTCACATTATGTAAAGAAACTTAGCCCCATAAGTGAATAATAATTAATAAATATTACAATGTATAAGAACGTACTTGAACTGAAATGAAATGAATCATTCCACACTCATTCAAGTTCAGTTACAAGTTATATTTCCATGAATCATATAAAAAAATAAAATTTCTTCATCGCATCAAACTATCTCGTGAATTCATATTGCACTTAACATTTAAAATCCAACCATTGCTTTGACCTTTCACAAACGTTACATAAAAAAAATAAAATCCCGATATAAGCGATCCTCTTTCAATTATAAAATTCCAACCGAATTTCCTTACAAAAAAAAAACTCCGCAACTTAACACGCGATATTCAAACGAAACAAATAAAACTGCACAAAAGAAAAAAAAATCGCAGTTATACAAATACTTAAGTGGAGGAAGGTCAAAAGCACGAACTGCACACTCAACTCAACAATCGCGACTCTCGAGACAAAGTCCGACCTGAAGCCAGAATAAAGAAAGCATAGGATCCGCTCCGTTTCTTTTTATTCGTGTTAAAAACAAAGAATACAAAAGCTCGTGTTCCACTCCTCACCTGTTATCCCAGATGTTGTCCCTGCTGCTCCTTTGACTGGACAGATTATCAACCGACGGCGGCCTTGGCGCGGATCTCGTCGGTATCCTCATCTCTGTAAGCAGGTCCATAACCGTATTAAACCTTTACGTTGCGTGTATATACCGCCGATACTTGTTTACTAGGGAGGAAATAAGATCGTCGATATATAAATAAAATACGCGCGCGCGACGCAACAGCGCAGATGCTGTATACCGCACGAGCGCGCGACCGAGCACGAATGAGCGAATGTTTTGCGACTCTCTTTCGCTATACCTACCGCGCGAATAATAATACCTACGCTGCAGATATCGCGCAGCTGAGTGCATGTGTGGAGCGTGTATATTTTTACATGCCGGAACATTTCCCTTTAAATTTAAAGGGTCAAAATTGTTTTCGGAGCGAGGGCGCCGTAAAAAGAGAATGATTTCGCTCTTATGGGTTTAAAATAATATTACCTATATTGACCCTATTTGATTGAAAATAAAATGAGTTTGAAGTTTGCATCGTTCGAGTGCAACGAACAAAATTCCTTAATATGTTTATTGAAAATTTGTCAATTGAATACGATTCAAAAGATATAAAGAAAAACTAAGAAAAATTAAACTTCAATTTAAATTAAATAAGCAATAAGTATAAAATAATAATTTTTTCATTTCACGACGATGCAAACACCAAACTCATAAATTAAAATACTCTATGAGGATCAATGATTATAAAAATCTGGCTTTTTTATTGCTTAAAGATTTTTTATAGCTTTTTAAATCTATAGTCATAATACATTTTTATCATAACTAGACATAATACAATTTATTGGGTTACCCCAGTTTGGACAGTGCGAGAATCAATAATTAGGTTTCGCGGGTATAAAAAATCAATAGCTATAGTGCGTGACTTGATATCTTTAATAACCTGAGACGAAATAAAAACTAGTTGAATTTAGCATAAGATAATATATCTATATACACTTATATTACATATACAGATACATTCTTATTAATTCAAATTTTATTCCGCCTCCAGATATAGGTAAAAAGTACATAATAAAATACATGCATATCAAATTTTTTTTTTCTTAATCTTATGTGTAAGTGCAATGTATAATTGCAATAGTATAATAAGAACGATGAAAAAATGAAAATAAGTATTATATAGGCTTGCACGCCTAAAAAGTATATCCAGTTCCAAACAAGCAGTTGAGAAAGTGGAGGAATTGGCCAATTGATGGTATACGGCTATTATAACGCGGAGAGGTGCTCGCGCGTGTAGCGAGATTGATAAAGAGGAGAGAAAGAATTTTAGATAAAAAACAAATAATCTATCTTTGTGGCATGCGCAGTTTATCGACTTGGCAGTCGACACAGCCAGTATAGACTCAAATGTACTATAAACTACGCCATCGAAGTTCCGCCCACCGACAGGGGAAAAAATACGTTGTCCGTACAGTTCGTTGTCTAGATATAACATAAAACCAGACGTCGAGAACGTGCATACACACACATCCTATATGTATCGCATAATAAGTGCTATATGCAGGACTGCAGATTGCAGAGGCTATATAAGCTATAATAGAGTTAATGGTCACATACACACGCACACTTTACGCACGCATCTGTAAGGCACTTACACACGCTCGAACGTTAATTGACAGTCGGACAATAAACGGCCAACGTTCGAACGAAACGGATATGTATGGAGATATATAGGTATACAACACTGCAGATGTACACACACGAGCGCAATAAAGACGACAAGTGTTTTTAGCGAATGTTCGCGAATTCCCTTTGTTATTGGCAGTTACGTCGGATTGGCACTGCTTGTTCGATGTTGTCGAAGATCGCGGAATGATAACTTTTGTTTTCTTTTTCGACGGAGCACGCGATATTTGTAAATAAACGAGGATTTAAATGCCCAAGAGCGATGTCTCACCTGTCCTCACGTTGGCGGCCATCTTTCAACTCGACGTCTTTTCTCACACTGCTCGCCAGATGGAATGATGGTTTTTGATATCTATAACTATAGCGCTTCTGGTTCCCCCACTTTTGCGCGCGTCTACTTATATATATATATATAGTCAGCTGTAACTTGTGAGCTTTGTTGGGTAATTAGTTAGCCGTTTTCTATATATACTTGGATATAGATATCGTATTCGGAATGGAAGACTCTATTCCATTATGGAATTAAATTTACTTCATCGATCGAGGATGTTATGAAACTTTTTTTTGTTTGCTTTAGATTGTCATCGATGATGAAAATAATGAAAACTCTGATTTTTATTTGTTGACGCTTTTTCTATGCTTAATTATTCTTTTATTGCAGAATACAAACATGAGTGGGCTAAAAAATAAATAATAGATTAATGTCTATACATTGCATAGTTCTTTCTATTTATTTTTAATATTATGCTTCATTATATAAAATTAAAAAAAAAACATTTATGTTTTTTCAATTATGTTTGAAAGGTTTTGAAAAATAAAAATTGAAATATTTATACATATATGGGTGATTCCACGCGAACGGAAAAAGCAAAAATTTTAAAATCGCTGAAACTTTGATAAAATATTGCGTTCTATGTCCAAAACATGTATCTAAATTTTGAGAGACCTATATACTTATGCTCAAAGAGAGACATATACCTATACTCAAAGAAATAAGAGCGACAGCACTTCAAAACAAGTCATTTTCATCAATTTATATATCAAATGGGAATTCACATGTAAATTTACATATGATAAAAATGACTTGTTTTGAAGTGCTGAAGCTCGCATATCTCTTTGAGTATGATTTCGGTCATGTCAGTCAGAGTTAGATTTTCAAGCGCGCTTGTAGGGGATATATCGACCAATCACAGACTTTCACCAAACAATCTGAAAAAATGCACACCCTATTCTTGAGATAAAATGCAACAACTTTTGTATTTACCATTTTTATGATTTTATCAGAAAATTTTGAGATAAAAAATCACAAAGATTTGAAAATTTAAAAAAAGCTATTTTTGGTGTATCTTTGAGGCTTAAGAAGGCTCATCAGATTTAGAATTAACGAACAGATTTTGATGAAATTTACACAACGTAAAAGAATATTTAGCGAATATTTTGAGACCTTGTACAACTCGCTAGCTTAACTATTAAACTTATAATTTATATGTTTTTTGTATAAAATAGCTAAGTTTGAGCAGAATAACCTCCATTATTTAAGATAGCGGCAACTTCGCATTTTTGACTTCCTACGTAACTGATGAACCTCCTTAATAGTAATTAGACCCTTGGATAGGGCTCTCAAAATTTAGAAACATATTTTGGATATAGAATGAATCATTTTCCCAAAGTTTAAGGGATTTTAATATTTTTTATTTAATTGCATAATTAACTACTTAGTATTCGGTTTCAACATTTTAACTTTTAAGAAACTGATTTCAATCGTGAACTACTTAGTTAGGTAATTCAAAAATTAAAATATTATATTACCTATATACATTTTATGCTTTCAAAATATCAACAATGCCCCCAACTGAAAAAAAAATTATGCGTAATATATGTTGGTATCAATGATTATAGATTTTTCGCATGTAGGTGATGTAGCTAAATGGAAGCTCGCTTTTATATGTGCGGAGGACGCGCGTTTAATCGGCAACTTAACCTCACTTTGTTGCACCAAAATTTTTACAAAAAAATAATAAAAGTTAATATATTATTACTTATAGTGAATTTATAAATCTAATCACGCTTTAAAATGTAAGTATCTATTTTATTATACTAAATTTTAAGAGAATATCTATATACTTTTGTGCTGTTTGCAATACAGAAAAATGTGTCTGTTAATTTCTGATTTTAATACAAAACTTTATAATACTTTAATAAAAAAATATTTTGTGTTTTCTTAAAGGACTTCTCTTACGAAACCAAAATCGGAAATGACTCCTGAAGAGTTGGCGAAAAGGGAAGAAGAGGAGTTCAACACGGGACCACTTTCTGTACTAACACAATCTGTAAAAAACAACACACAAGTTCTGATAAACTGCAGGAACAATAAGAAATTATTAGGACGTGTTAAAGCTTTTGATAGACATTGCAATATGGTACTTGAAAATGTCAAGGAAATGTGGCTGGAACTTCCAAGGACTGGCAAAGGCAAAAAGAAAGTACGTATACTTGTTTTTCAGAATATGTTTAGGTCTTCATTAATTACCTAATTTATTTACTTTGTAATCATTTTAGATTAGTCATTTGAGATAATGCTAATAATTTTGATTTCAGGCAAAACCAGTAAATAAAGATAGATTTATATCCAAAATGTTTTTACGAGGGGATTCAGTTATTTTGGTGGTCCGAAATCCTCTCGCCACTGCTACCGGAAAATAATGTCAATTCATTATTATAATTTAAATTAAAATAAATAGGTATAAGTGAGATTTTTTAAATAAATTTTAATTCCTTCTCAAAAATGTGGTTCTTATTTATACTCCAACACGAAATTATATATTTAATTATAGGAGCTAATAAGTGTATAAAAGTTTCATTTAGTAGTACATATTTGTTAATTTAATGCATTTCACTTCAATCCTTTTCGGCAATAACAGTAAGATGTTTATCGATTTCTGATTCTGTTAAAGATCTAAAAAGAAAATAAATGTATAAAATTAAAATTCAATTTTCTTCAGTTAGATAATAGTGCTAAAAAATGAAGAATGAAAGTTAATAAATTAGTATGTACCTAAATTGAGGATGAGCCTTAGAAACAACACCAATTTCCAGCTCAGAGGGCTTAAAATCAACAGACAAAACTGTTGACAAACAAGTTATGGCTAATTGAATTGTTTCATCATAGTCATAGTTTTGTTTTTTCTTCAATTTCTTTTCAAGATATGAATTGGCTTCAGTTTGCTTAGCACCTGCTGAAACTGCTCTGTAGCCACAGAAATAACCAGCTGGGTCAGCTTTATAAATGCAAGGCCCCTTTTCACTGTCATAAGCTATAAGTATCATTGAGCATCCAAGAGGTCTCATTTCAGCATTTTGGGTATAAACTTGATTAATGTCAGCTACCCTTCTGCACAATGTATCAATAGGAATCTGATACCCATACTTATATTTGAAATGTGCAGCCTCGTAGCGTGCTCTTTGAACTTGGGATTTACTGTCCGCTGCAATCAATATAATTCTGTTAGTAATTTTATAGATGATTACTTAAGGACTTTTAATTTTTAAGCAGAAAAATAATCAGATGATATCCAAAGAAAATAAATTTTACTTTTAATTAAGATTTTAAAAAGAAATAGGTACTTAAATGTTTATAATTCATTTATCAATTAAACTTATTTGGCAAAACACTATTACAATTAAATTTATGGGCAAATGTAATAAATACACTGTGAATGGGAACATTATTTTCAAAACTTACCAATCATTCCAGTCATAACGCAACCAATATTGGCCGTTATCGGGAAAGCGTGAGTAACACTGGATGCATCTAAAAGCTTGTCCTAAAACCAAACAATTTCATCAATAAAAACTTTAATCTAATGCAAAAATTGGAATCCTATTCCGAAGATTTTAAAAGTTTAAGGTTAACACCGCAAACAACTTACAGGCACTTTCTTCTGTGTCGCGAATACGGCAGTATCGACACCCTTGACGGCGACTGACGTTAGCCCACCTTGATTGATGGCCTTAAATGCATATTCTGTAAAAAAAAAACTAGTAATTAACGAAATTTTGCAAAATTTTGTGCTCCAAAAAAGTGCAGATCACGCCGTGTCATGCAGTCCGGCGGTCTAGTTAACGGTTTATTTTGTGTTAATAAAATTCAGAGATAGATGTGTTATACACGAAATTAAAGCTCGTAAAATTTGGATTTTGATTTTTAGACTTGCCCACTTGATAAAGACGGCCTTCCGGCGAAAAAATAGTAATATGCCTGTCAAAACCAGCGCTGTTGCCTCGCGCCATGTTTGCTTACAACAGTAGTAAGTGGCGCTCAGATCGTAATACTCGACTTAACTACTTACGCATATATACTTATATCTACTGAAGTATAAAGGTATAGTGTATATATATGTATACTGGATCTCATATAATATATAGGTATATAATAGATAGGTACTCCTACTAAACATGAATATATATATAAATATACTTATGCAGTTTTAAATTGCCAGCATAAAAAAGTGAAAAATTGTTAGTTTTGGCACCAAAATTCATACATAAATATGGATATATATCTGTACATGGTTTATAAGGCAATATGCTTAGTCGAGGTTGAGCCGAAAATTCGGCTTTCCGGTAGTCTAAAAGTTAATAAAAGCAACTGATCTTCAAAATTTTATACAATTATTATATAAAAAGTTACACATTCTATATTTCACTTAGAAAATTTTATAGAATAACATAGGCTGATGATTAAATAATAGATCATACTGATTTATAAAGAAAATTAAAATTTTTATTATTATTTACAAGCTTATTACTTATTATATATTAGGATATATTCATAGACATTTGTGGTGGTGCGTCTTCAGCTTTCTTATTGTAGATTTGCATTTCTGCAACGTACTTTTCTTTTGATCTCTCATACATATCATAATACACCTGAATGAATAATAAATATTGCATTATTCTTATTGACATACAAAAAAGTCTTTATGATAAATATTAATAAAAGACTAATTAATTAATATAGAAGATATCACTCCTTGTTCTTAATGTCATTACTAAAAGGTATTTAACGGAATGAATCAAGTCTACTATATTATACTGTATTGTATTATAAGTCAAATGTATCATGACAGATTCTTAGATAATTCTATTAATTTTATATTCTATTATTAAATATACCTTCTTATCTTCCGAGCTTAATGATTTCCATGTTGTTGCTAATTGTCTAGTGAGCTCCTGTTTACTTGGTTCAGGTTCACCAGCTAGCCGCTCCATCACACGTGGCCTCTGCTCTTGACAAAACTGAAAAAATGGATTAGCAGGCCTCTTTGGAGCGTTAGGATCAGCTTTTGTGCCTTTTCTTTTTGTTCCTTTTTTTGGTTTTTCCTCTTTTACATTATTTACAACAGACTTTGAACCTTTCTCCTGTTTTGGAGTACTTTGAAAAATACTATTCTCTTCTAACACTCCCATAGGAGCTTCCCTCCATCTATCTCCATGTTGATCAAGGCGATTTATTAAATACCTGTAATAGATAAATTCAAGTTATAAAGAAGTTATTAAATGTTATATAAAAAAAATTAAAAAAATTAAATTAATGAAATATAAATATACTATAAAATTTAGATTTGTACATATAAAGAGATTACATTTTCTTTATACATTTAACAAATACCTTTAAATAACAATTTTGATTTTCCATTTCATTAATTTTATAAAATTTAAAATATCTCTGAGATAAAAATCAATACTTGAATTGGTTATTCAATGTAAACTAAAACATAAACTTAACCTCTAAGTAGCTTACTTTTTCTCCTTTTTCGTACGTTTTAATAATTTTTTGGCTTGTTGAATCCGGTGAACAAGTCGTTCATTATCCTGAAAGACATTCACAAATTTTAATAAAATATAATTTATGGTATACAATGAGAGTTGTACAAAACATCAAACAAACTTGTTGCAAAATTTCACATCGCTCAGCAAGCAATTGATATTTTCTTTTATAAACGTCGATTTCTTCTGGTTCTACATCGTAATCTGAATCGTCCGACATTGCACTGAATTTATTTTCTACTCCTAAATATTATATGTTCCATTTTTTAACATTATTTTAATAAACAGTGTATCTGTTGTCTGTACATTATATCCTGTATAGCAAGCTAAAGATGTTGTGTCTAAATTCTGACTTTTGACTAACCGTAGGAAGTATGCCTTAAACGCAACAAAAAAACGTCTTTAAAAACTTATGTCCGTTAAAGATACCTTATGCTAGCTGAGTTGCGCAAGTGGGCTTGAATGGAAAGATTTCATTGGTCGCAAGAACACGCAGTGAGAGTTGAAACAGAAACTAACAAAGTGTGGTATATATATATATATATATATATATTTATTTGTACGTAATTAAGTACTGAATTTAAAGTAGTAAAATATTAAATTAATTTAATAAAATATGTAATTTCTTAAATTTATGAAAATAAAAATTACTCTCAAAGCGTACAGCACTAAATTTTTATAATTCCATTCATATAAAAAGTAATTCAAATTTCGCCCGCTTATTCATGAGTTTTGAATCAAGAAGTTTGAAAGCTAAAAATTCCTAGTCCATAATCTGTAGTAAATTCTGTACAATTACGGTTTATCTATAGTTCTGCAGAATCAACAGATAAGTACGTGTATCTATACAACTTACGTGATTCAAATTTCAGGTTGCAATGGTAAACAAAAAACGATCAGCTTATAATCGGTGAAAATTTTTTCTTGTAAACATTCAGCGAGGAAAAAAAGTATCCAATTGTAAAATATTGTTCACCTTAAAGTGTTGAATGGATAATAATAAGAAAATATTGGTTTTACTAGTTTATTCGAGAGTGTAAATACAGAACAGTCACTGTATTCCTCATATCAAGAAGCGTGTAAGCTACGGTAAGAACAAATGACGAAGAATTTGCTGTTGTAGTAGGTAAGCGCGCATACTGTATAATTACAAACAACTGTTATCTTGAATAATTTAACTGTAAACAAAAAAGTTTGAATCGTTATCGTTTGTATTTCTATTTAGTCGTTATTATTATATCCGTTTGTGATTCCCCTGTTTTTATTTTTTCTAGATTATATTATATTATTGTGAATTTGAAAATTGACGCATATGATGTTGATTATCTGACATATGAAACTTATAGACAATAAATGCGATAAAAAATCACATGAATACCTTTTTTGTTACGAGTCGTTGAATTTTTCGTAACAAAACTAGTAAGCGCGTAACCACGTGGCTTTTCTTAGTTGAGCTGTATTTTGAAAACAATGGCAGAAATGGAAGAAGACAAATGTATTACTTATGAGCAATTCATTGAAACTAATTATAATACTTTATTATCTATGTTTCCAAATATTGATAGAAAATATATTAGACAAATATGCATAAACCCACCATTTGACCTAATTGAAGGTGATAATTTAGAGATGTTTGTTAATCACCTTCTCAGTTATAGTAATGTACCTGATGACCTTTTAGAGGAATTTATGCAAGAAGAAAGAAACAAAAATGAAATTTTGATGAATGATAAAGCATTATCAGAGATGATTGCACTGCAAGATCTTGAAGTTATTGAAGAGGATAAGTATAATCAAGTAATGTTAAATGAACAGCTATTGACAGAATTTCTTGAACAAGATGTTGTTGATGAAAAAATGCAAGTTTTAATAAATGTATTACCAGATGCTGATCCTGGTATTCTAAAAAAGTTTCTGGAAGGGAATGATAATAATCTATCTATAGAAGAATTTGTAGAAGCAAAACTTTTAAATAGGGATTATGAAACAAGAGATCAGTATTATGCCAGAGAAAATACCAGAAAAAGAATAGAGCAGTATACAACTGGCTTTGATGCCGAAGAATTTATTAAAGAGTTCCCAGAACCATTTGAATATTTTGAAGATCAAGAAAGGCACAGCATTCCTCAAGAAAAAGCACTCAATTTTCTAAAGATGAGATACACAAATTTCACTGTGTGTTAAATAAAATTTTTAATAATTTTATATGTAATTTAACAATGTTTATCATATGTATGTTTTCTTGCAGTACAGATATTTAAAAAAAATATACATAATAAATAATAATTACATACAATTTTTTTCCTAAAGTATATAAAATCTGAAATTTTAAATACATTATAATATTTTTTTAGGGTGAATATGTAACAGACATTTTTACTTCAAAAAAACAGAACTTAAGTTTAGCAGATAAATATTTGCAAAATGTTTTTAAAAGTATTCCAACTGTTCAAGTGAGTTTAGATATAACTGATGTTCCTTTACTACAAGAAATTGCATTTATTCAAAATAAAGAGTACATTAAAAATTATTTAGAAGTTGTTAAACAAAAAGAAGAAAAAGAGTTGAATCTACTCAGAGTAAAATTTATTTATTAATTTATATTTACAGCATTTACTAAAATAGCTGTATCATTCAATAATTACTTAATTTTTATAGGCACAAAAGCTTCTTTTAGAATGTCAATGTTGCTGTGATGATCTGAAGCCTACAGAATGTATTGAATGTGATAATGAACACATATTTTGTAAAAAATGTATTTTGAAAGGGACAAACCTTGCTATTTCCAATGGAGAAAGTTCAGTCCGTTGTTTTATGGGATGTAATCTTGAGATTCCTTTAAATATTCTTAGAAAAGTTTTACCAGCAAATACTTTTGACAAATTTTTAAAGAAACGGCAGGAAGAAGAGGTGAAGGATGCTAAGATAGATGGCTTAGTTACCTGTCCGTATTGTCCATATTCGATGGAACTTGCTCCACCTATTCAAATATTCACTTGTAAAAATCCAGAATGTATGAAAATAACATGCCGGTAAGATAATATGATTTTTCCAAAGGGTATTTGTGATATTAATTTAAATATTTTAATAGTTATCAGAATTACTATCTGATAAATATTAACAATGGTACGTCTTATTAATTAATGAAAAGATATTCTAAAGTTATAATATAGTTACAAAAAATTTTATAATTTTTAGCTTATGCAAAAAAATAAATCATCTTCCAATAAAATGTGAGGATGTACTTGATGAACACAAAAGTCGACTGCTCCTTGAAGAAGAATTGAGCAAAGTTCTCATACGATATTGTCACAAATGTAAAAAACCATTCGTTAAGTTGGATGGGTGTAACAAGATGCAATGCCCTTGTGGTGCTATCATGTGCTACATATGTAGACAACCTATTACTGGATATAATCACTTTGATCATAAAAATGCGTAAGTATTATACTTTATAATTGATAATACAATTCTTTTTTATTACATTTGATGACGTTTTGTTTATATTAACAGATGTCAAACACACCAGAACAGTGAAAGATATGATCGAGAGCAATTGGAAATTAGGCGAGCAGAAGCAACATCTAAAATACGCAGGAACTTTCCTGACCTGAAGATACCTGATGTAAAATAACAAATATAAGTATAAGAGTTTTCATTACTTTGTATTTTCTTCTATATTATATCAAATGTAAATTAAAAAAAAAAATATTTTTGTAAAAGCTTACATAATATTATCATGTTTCAATTTATGTTAAAAGTATACTATGTTATGCTATTAAAAAACTTTATTATATTAGTAGGAAAATTCTTTGTCCATTCATCTTATACACATTTTAGTTAAATCGTAATTTTACAAGACATACATATTTACAATCAGATGTGGGTATTTTTTGTTACTTTGAAAAAAATATTGAATTATACCATATTTCTGTTAATATTATTACAGTACACATAAGTTGTCAAAATCTATTTAAAAATTTAATTATTACTTGCTTTAGTACTTAAGAATTCTTTTGCCTAAATTTTTAGGCTCACATCATACAAAAATTCTACTTTCATATTTAATTCATAAGTACCTATTTCAAATGCTGCATATAAAGAGTGGGCCATTTTAATCTCCCCACCTGAATTTCTCGGAATCTAAGCCAAATATAGAAAAATGGTTCAGACAAGAGTTGAAGGGGACAGAGGGGGTCACCTAATGGTATCAATGACCTTGACCATGAACGCATTTTCAATGGTGATTTTTTTAAATGGGAACATCTATTTTTGACTCCGGATTTGAAAAAAGCGGGAAATTTTACATTCAAAATGATATGCTTATCACGGTTATGGCAAGGTTGAATGAAGGTCAAATTTGCAAAAAAATCACTTTAACCTTTAAATAACCTTGAAAAATAGAGTTCAAGGTCAAGGTAGTTAATACCAATTTTTTGTATTTCGCTTAGGTTCCGGAAAATATAAGTAGGTAGTTTAAATTCGCAAATTTGACCTTAATTCGACATTGCCATAACGCTTCTTTCAAATTCGGGGTCAAAAATAGGTGTTCCTATTTTAAAAAATCACTTTGACCTTAAAATAACCTTGAAAATCAAGGTCACGGTCATTGGTACCATTAGGTGACCCCCTCTGTCCTCTTCAACTTTTGTCTGGACCATTTTTCTCTATCTGGCTTAGATTCCAAGAAATTCAGGTGGGGAGATTAAAATGCCCCACCGTGTATAATCAAGAGCAATAAATTTTATTATTTTGCCTAATATTAAGTATCAAACTTTCTTGCCTTATCAGTAAACCTGACTATAACATTAGTGTTTCTTTCTGTTTTATTTTTCACTTTTTTTAGTCTAATAATTATAATAACAAAGGAAAAACTTTTTACAGTGTGAGCAGTTCAAAATATCTGCACCTCAGCAATCAAACCACACAACATTCATTTTATAACAAATTTCCTATGGTCAATGACATAATCAAAATTACATGTACACAATTACAAATTACAAAAATGAATGTAAATAATCGTATCAAAATGAATGTAAATAATCGCGTCAATGAACCTACATACATAAGGAATTGAAAATCGATTATTTTATCTAATTTCGTATTTCCGTCCATAATGTTTATAAAAATAAAAACAACAGAAACATGGTATATTCAATCAAACAACGTCTCAAAGTTACGCGAAATCGTTTGTCCAATCTGCTCACATACTATTTTAATTTAGTCTATATACAAGTCATACGTCGATACATTCCAGGACATTAACACGATCACATCTATTAATCATCTTGATTCTCAATGCTGGCTATAATCGCGTGTCGTAATTTCGTAAAAAAACAACATAGGGAGATCGATAAATACAAAAGGATGAATCAACTGCCACTACCCAAGACATCGTCCTGGAGTGCCTCAAGCAGCTTAGCCTCGAAACTCTGATTTCTTAGCTTCTGCTCTTCTAGTTGCCTTTCAAATTTATTGGCAACTTCTTGCACCTGCGATACTCGACTGCGAGTCTCACGGCAAAATTCTTCTAAAGGTATATCATCATCCTGTCGACAAGATTCACTCAGCTCGTTGATGTCTAAATTCGCAAAATCGTCTAGATCCATTTGGGACGTCAAATCTGACACTCCTACCTCCTGTACACCGAACCAAAAATGTATTTTCCTTTTCTTATAGTATAACATAAAACACATAAATTTCGCCTTACCTGGATCACCGTCAAGCTTCCGCTCTCAGAGGCAGTCTCGTCAATCTCCTGCTGTTGGCTTACGTAATCCATAAGGATACTTGACTTGAACCACCAGGGCAGTGTTTGGAAGTGCTTTATATGATTCTTGTTGTAAACGACTCGGGTGTTGCCCCCTGTGTCGCTGATCTTCTTACTCAGTATGTGTAGTATCACATCGGAAAAACTCGGGCAGTTATTGTCGTTGTGGTCGGATATGAGAAAGAGATCGCTCATTATGTTTTTGGTGATCGACAGACTATTCTCGTAGGACATCATCTGGTGACAGTAGGTGGATATGGCATCGTGAAATTCCATCATGTCTTGGATAGGCCAAGCGTACCTAGACAAATTTTTTTTTGTAAAACCAATGCTAATAAAACTTTTTAAGTATTCCTCAAGATTATGTATTATTCAAATAATTATAACAATAGATATTTTAAACGAATATTGAATTGACTCAAAGACTCACTTCCATGGCGGGAAAATAAAGCTAGTCATTATGCGTTCGAGTTCAGCCCTGTATTCCGGATGCTTCCAAACGACATCGAAGTACTCGTAAGTGCACGGATACGATCGCTTGTTACCGAGGTAGATTTTCAGTTCTGGGGCGAAATCGGTATACGACATTGACTCAGGATCCAGAATTATATCCATCACATGATTAACTGCTTCATTATGAAGATTGATGATGAAATTCGGGTCGTTCATAGCTTTCGAGAACTGTGGATTACATGACAGGTGGCCTTGAATTCTGAAAAAAAGTAATATTTCAGATAAAGATGCAAATAAGTATTCTCAACTAAAAGAAAAAAAAAGAAAGATTAAAAAATCTAAAATAACCTGAGCCACAGTTCCTCGGTCAAGCAATCGTCGAAGACCCTCTTCAGGTGATCCATCTCCAGAGGCACAGCCGGTGACTTATTGATAGCGAGCCAAAGAGTCGCACTCTGCACCACTCTCAGCACGACGTCCTCGTCTACGCTCCTCTCGTACAATATCGTGTACTCGGAAACGTATCCCGACTCCAATAGTGTCTCTATAATTGGCGCCACCTCCATCACCTGCGGATCACTGCTGTCGTCCCCGAAAACTACGATCACCAGTGGTATAGGCATCAGTTTCTCGCGCGCCAATACGGATTTAGTGAGGCGACGTTCGACCGATCGCGGCTCTTCGTCGGCGCTCACGATGAATAGCAAGCCGTCCATGCCGGTCAGACAGTTCTCACAGATCAAGCCTTCGAAGTGGCGAATGCAGATGTCCAGAGTCTCGTGGATGCTTGGCTTGTGCTGAATGATAATCGGCTCGAGCGTGTAGTCTTCGGGGCTGAGGTATCTGCAAAGTGGAAAGTTTGTTTGCGTGGTTCGTTAGCTCGATGTTTTTCTTTTTTAATGGACTCGCTTTTTTGGACCAGCAGTGAGTTGGAGAAAAGTAGAGAGTTACCAGAGAATGAGAAGAGATGAAATGAATCGAGCCAATTATATAGAGAGCCTCTAAAGCTAAAACAAAAGCGGCTTTACTTAGACAGTTTCGATAATAATTATATGTTTAAGTAGAAGAATCGGACTTGGTAAGGCCAGTGATTGGTAAAAAAAATAGACTTTGGAATGGAGAAAGTTGAAAAAGAAGGGATAAACTACAGAATGCTACGATTTTCAGTCGTTTCAATACGGGTATAACTATAACGAAATCCTCTCACTTGTTGACAACTTTCTTATGCCGCCACAAAGTCAGTCTATTCTCCAACAAAGGCCACGAGATCACCATCTTCCAAAAGGCGTGTTGACTGGACTCCACATCGAACGACTTGGCATTCTCCTTCAATCCCACATTGACGATAAACTCGATAGGCGTATGTTTGATCTTCTTTTCCTCCTCCACCAGACTCTTCCTCTTGTTCTCTCTCGCATACTTAATGGCCACCTTCTGCTCGGGATGATAAAGCTTCCTCGCGCACTCTTCGATGCTCTCGGGTTGCAGCCAAACCGGCGTATTATCGAGCGCCTCTCTGCGCTGTGCACGACGTTTCGATGCCCACTGCTTCCAGATGCGGTAGTACTTGTTGACGAGTTTATCACGTAGTCTGCGCTCCACCTCGATCAGCATATCCTGGATGAAGAGCTGCTCGTCGAGGATACTCTCGCATATTTCCTGTACCATACCGTTGTAGATTTTCTCGCTTAGAGTATCAATCAGTTTGATGCGCTCGAGTTCTGTCTCCACCAAAGACGAACATATCTCCTCGATCACTTCGTTCTCGAGGTGCTCGTATTGCTCGACCGAGTGCTCGTTGATTTTCTGCAAACGCTTCATCTTCTCCTGCTCGGCTTTCAAGCATTCCTCTTGTTCCCGTAGCTTTTGTCGCAGCTCCTCCTTCTCCGTCAAGCTCTTCTTTTCCACACTAGTCTCGGAATCCTCGAGACGACGTTTTATGGATTGACGATTGGGGCTGCGGATTATTCAATGAAATATTAAAGGTAATGGTTTTGGAATTCAATTGAATAAATGTTCAAACTGGACTTTATAAAAAAATTTTGTTCTTTTACCTGGAAACGTCGACTTTACTGCTGTCCAGATTTAAGTTCGTTGAGGGTACCATGGGCTGCTTGAAGAGATTCGTCTGATTACCAGCGTTACCAGAAAATATGCTCTTATTCACTGTCATGCTGAAGGGCGAATTGACTGGCATAACGGATGGTTTAGTTGGTATAGCTGAGAAGACCGATTGAGGTGGTTTCGCGAAAATGGTTGACGCTGCATTTGTAGGTGGTGTGAAAAATGTCGAATCCAAAGTTTTTGGAGCTAAATCGTTGTCGCTGGTATTTGTGAGGAGTGTTTTGTTTACCGTCGCTGCAGTTGACATCGCTTCTTGCTTCGGTATAAACGCGAATTCTGTGTTCGTTATTCTGAAAATAGAAATAATTTTCAAAAGGTCTGCAACTATTCAGCTATAACTTTTGAATTAATATAAAAGTAGCATACCTAGCACTAGCAGCTTTAGTCTGCTTCTTATCCTCGACATTGTTGGAAATCTTATTGTTAGTAGTTTTGATCTCTTTCGTCTCACTAACAAACTGTACATCATCATCCATAAACTCGTACGGATCCACCAGACTTTGATCCTGAGCATTTATGGACGAGGGCAGTAGATAACCCTGAGCATCGAAACTACTGTGTGGCTTGTGATTCTCGTACGTATTTTCAGGACGATATCCACCCGCGATGCATACGCCGACCGATTGATTCGTTGTCAGCCTTTTGGACAGGATGAGATTGTAAGCTCTGCCTTGCTCCATATTGCTGTCTGGTGAGCGGAAACTTTCCTTGTTCAATTTTATGTACAAGCTTTCTTTGTCGCACTTCAGACCCACACGTGAACAGAAGTCGAATACCTCGTCTTCGTCCTCAAAGCCGAGAATGTCGATAAGTTCGTAAAGCGGATATTCGGAGTTACCCGAAGTTCGGCAGTATGCTTTTACCATTACTGATAGAGCTTTCACTCGCACCTTGGAAAAATTTTAATATAATTAGTTATTTTATTCGAGGACACGAAGTTTAAACTTCAATATTTTAATCTTTTATTCAAAACAAAATTACCTGATTGAAATAACGCAGTAGAATACATCCATTTAAATAAGTGGTCTTACGCACGAGTTTGAAGAATCTAGAATAGTTGTTCATAGCAATAGCAGAATAAACATCTAGCGCGAACTTAACTTCAGGTGAATGCTGGATAACAGTCGGCAACGTACTGAGATCGGATATAAAAGTTCCATTATTCAAATTTAGCAGAATGATGTATGCACGAAATTCACGCTCGTTTTTGCAGGATATACCATTTTCCCTTAAATCATGGTACATGTATTTCAAAGTTTGCAGACACTTGGTCAAGTTTTCACTATTGATTTTTGGATCAAAGACAGAAGCCTCTTCAGCACATAGTCTTTCGGAAGCTAATATGTGAAACCTGGCACACTGTTCAACTAGTTCTACAGTATCTATACAGCACAATTCTTGCTGAGTAATGTCTTTGCGAATGCTTCTCATTCTATCCCATAGAAAATGATACCATTCAGTTAAGTTAGCATCATCATCTTCGCACTGATCAGAAATTTCATTTAGTAAATAGCTCATTGTCATTTTTAAAGACTTTACTGGTCTTAAATCGTGTGGCATTGGTTCTTCCTGATCAGCAGATGAGCGAGAATATTGTTTTACTGCAATTCCATGATTGATCTTGTAATCATTACCCTCTAGTTGCTCATACGATGATAATTGTCTTTGAAATTCACGCATGTACCTTTCTTTTTCGGGACACATATCTGGACATGTACCTTTCGTTACCTTGGCAATTGCTAAATTTTGTTGTTTCCCTTGTTTCACTTTCATCAAACGATCCCGAGCATCTAATATCTAAAATATTGATAAATTAAATGTTATAGTTAAATAAATATTATAGAAGATATTAGTTACAGTGAATTTACTTATAAGTATATTTTACAAAAGACAATACAACAAACAGATTACCCATACTACCCAGTAATAAATTAACACAACATCAATAGATATAAACACTCAAAACACTAAGGACACAAAAAAAAAATGGATCAGTTCATATATACCGAAGAACTAGAAGATATTTGAATATATATAAATATTTAAATACTTTTAATTTCAAGTTTTAAAATTAAAAATAAAGAAAACAAAATTGTAAACATTTATATATTTTAAGTACTAATTATATTTTCTGTTAAAAATATCATATCAACCAAATTCCAAAGGAAAAGTACAACCACTATGTTAACTTTCAGAATATTTTAAAACTGTTAATAGTGTATTAATTATATGATAGTTTTAGTTTTAATTATTATGAACCAGCCTATGTACAATTATCGTGTATACTTCTATAGGATTTACTAATGTAAATATTACTGGTGAAATAAATGAAAAATGAAATGAAACCTTATATTTTTCTTCAGAAGTTGTACCAGCTTGACGAACTTGACTTTGCAATTCCTCAATAGTGGCAAGAGATATTTTTATAATTTTATTTATTATTGGTACTTCTACTTTAGACAGTGGCTTCTCAGGCTTAGTTATTGGTTTTGTTGTTTTCATTAGAGACTTTGCAACTAATGGTAATGATCGTTTTGGTGTTTCTTTATTAGCAACCACCTTCGCTTTCTTTACTTTGGCTTTTGCAGCTATTGATGTTAATGCCTTTAAATTTTGTGTATCAGGTAAGTTATACTCCAATCCTTTCAAAGCTTCCAGTTCTTCTTTCACATCATCATCTAAATTTAAAATACTGGCAATTTTTCGCTTTATTGTTTCCTTTTTCTTTGGTTTTGATAACATGTCAGAAGTTGTCCATTCAGTGCTAAAAGTATATCCCAAAATTTTTCCTGAATTACAAAAAGCTTTATTAGCTGCATCCTTTGTAGCATAATATACTGTAATAATTTTTCGCCTTGGCCGAATAGTTATTTTTAAAGTCTCTCCAAATTGATCGAAATAATCCTTAGCGATAGCTTTATGTAGAAGAGACTCTGGAACTTCTGAGCAAGTAATAGAATTGGAAACTTCCAATCTAATATTTTGGTTTTTCTTTGAATTCTTTTCCAATTGAGTGAAGGCTGATGTTTTTTTAATACCAAAGACATCTTCAGCAGAATATTCTTTACTAGCTTTCCTAGATTTTGGACTTTTAGGAGTCCTATCTTTTTTTAATTTCTCTGGTTGAACAAATATTACAGATTTATTACTGTCTGGTGAACAGAAAGGAGATGATTTCTGGATTTTTTTAGTTTTGACATCTAAATTTGCCTCATCTGTGAAATCTAATTTTTCAATAAACGCAGGATTTGCAAATACAAAAGGAGAGGCTTCAGTCAATTGAGTTGATCTACCTCCAAACACATTGTCTGAATAAACACCGAAATTCACAACTTTTTCTGGACTAGGAATAATATTTGGTCTTGAAAAAATAAAACCACTTGAATTTGTGTCCCCTTCTGTATCAATATCAATTTGCATTTCCTTATCCATTTTGATCTTCAACAGTGCCTGAATCAAATTAAGTAGCAATATTTTAAGTTGAGTTTAAAAATAAATATGATACAAAAGATTTTAATTTCTAAAAATAGACTTTTTTAAAATAAATTTTTTATTTTTAAACACATTAAATATTAGTTAACAATATTTAGAAAATATTAGAAAATTCTAGGTAAATTCTATTGTATGATTATCAAAGTTTCTGTAATTTGTTTGACAAGATTTTGATGTTGTGCTTCAGTAGATTATTTTCTTATTATTTGGTACAAAAATTTAAAAGCTAATAATAATACATTTTATGCAAAATAGAAGTATGATACTTTGTGACTTTATACAATAAATGTCAATTATATCTAAAACAATTTTGATTGAATAAATCAAATTTTTTACTTCTGATATTTTAACGTTTTATAATTATATTATTAATGTATTAAAAAAGATTATCAAATTTAATTATACTTAAACAATAAAAACAAAGAAATAAAAATAATACCTGTCATTCATACATTATTATTTTATAAGACTCCAAAAACGTTAGTATTCGAAAGAACTAAAATACTTCAGAAAGTCAATAATTTTAAGAAAATGTTACTTTCAATTGAGGTTTACTACAAAATTATACTTTATCTATAGTAAAAGAAGTTTTAACTTTTTAATTACTTACTTCTTAATTTATCTGTAAAATTAATTCAACATTTAGTTTCACATTTCGGGGTACACATAACCTGTAACCAACAATAATTTCGCCTTTCGGATTCGATTCGGAAAACAACAAACCCGTTTTATGACGTCACGAAAAATTTGTTTCACAACTAAAATTAAAAAGCAGTATTTAAAATTCTTTTATAAAAGTTTTATTTAAATGGCACAAACTAGATAATTTAAACATATTTAAATTTTCAATTATTTACCAAATATAAGCTAATTGTTTTTATTATACTTATTTTATTCATTATAAAAGCGCGGTGGTATCTCATACCTATTAAGTACCCTTTTTTTCGCACATCACGTAAAATACGTATACATTTACGGAGACACAGCGTCTTGTATTCAATGCGCAGGCGTCAACTTTTACACGTGCAGCCTGTAAGCAAGATCTCAAATCTCGAGTCATAACCAAAAATTGAAAGAATATAAAGTTTTATTGTGATATTCTAATTTTTGGTGGTGTATTGAATTTATTTAATTTTTTTCATATGTGTCGATAATAAACGATATTTTAATAATGTTAATTAAAGGTAAAATTAGCTGTGATGTTTCTTTGATTTTTTGTGTACTTTTAAGTCAGAATAACAGAACGGAAATAATAAAATTTATTTTTCAGTTTTATAAAATCATATACAACATAAGAATAATCATGAAAAATTTAGTAATAGAAACTCAAAAAGTAAATCTATTTGAAGATGGAGAATTTCTACCAATTGAAGGATACTACTGTTGTTATAATCCTGACAATGATAGATATTATTTTATTGAAATTGATGAAAACATATTAGTCGCATTTGATGTTCTTACTAATCAAAAATACATCAATCAAGTAATACATTTTAAAAATTCAAATGCCAAAATTATTGGGATTGAATATTGCAGCATAAACCAAGAAATTTATGTTGCTGGTGACAATGGAGTTGTAATATGTATGACTCCTATGGATGATGATAAACTCAAATATAGTGAAATAGCAGATTTTCCTAATGGATTACAATGTATGAATTTAAGTCCTGATCATGAAATTGTAGTTCTTCTGACAAAAGATAATGTTGTTATTACTCTATCATCTAATTTTAACATTCTCCAACAGGTACAAATGATTTGTATGAATTCATTAATTTACTACCTTTATTTAATACTGATTTCAATTTTTAGACAAATTTAAATTCAGAAGAATTTGGAGAAAAACAATTTATAACAGTTGGGTGGGGTAAAAAGGAAACTCAATTCCATGGTTCTGAGGGTAAAGCAGCTGCAAAAGCGCAATCAAATGTATCTGGAAAAACTGCTATGGATAATGGTTTACCTAAAATTACTTGGAGAGGAGATGGCACATTATTTGCTGTTAGTTACATTGATCCAGAAGCAATTGCAAGAAGATTTAAAGTTTTCAATAGAGAAGGAATTTTACAATACACAAGTGAAATAGTTGACTGTCTTGAAGGGACTTTAGCATGGAAACCTTCCGGTAATCTAATTGCTTCTACAAGAAAATTACCAAATAAGCATACAGTTGCTCTTTTTGAAAAGAATGGACTATTGCATAGAGAATTTACTCTTTCTTTTAGCACAAGTAATATTCAAGTAAGTGTACAGAATATATGCATATACATTGTTTATAGATATCAATATATTATAGTGATTTTCAAATATTTTATTTTAGATAAACGATTTAGTTTGGTCAAGAGACTCTGATGTATTAGCAATTTGGTTTAAAAATCTTGATACTGGTGTAATGACTGTTCAATTATGGTCAGAAAAAAATTATCATTGGTATTTAAAGCAGACAATTACATACCCCAAAATAAATCCAATTCTATATATTACTTGGTCTTATCAGGTCAATAAAGATTTGTTAATACTGTCATGCAAAAACAGCACAATTTACACATTTTATTGGAGCGTTTCTCATAGTCATGGAAAAGAAATGTCAGATAAAGCTGTAGTTGGTGTTATAGATGGTAATAAAGTTCTTGTAACAAATTTTAGAGATGGTATTGTCCCACCACCAATGGCTCAACAAACTTTAGTATTCAACGAACCTGTCAATGCTGTTACATTTGCTCCAAAAGATCAAGGAATAAATACAAATAATTTTTTGGCACTTTTGGCCAATAATAAAATTGCTCTTTATACAAACATAAATGTATGAAACCATTTACTTAAAGATTTACTGTTTATCATATGTGTCATTAATAATATATAATACTTACTTTTTAGAAATCATGGGAATCACAATATACCCTAACTAAAACATATAATATTGACTTCGGATTAAAAGACTCTAAAAAGTATTCTCAACATTTGATTCAGCATTTATTTTGGTACAAGCCAAAGATCATCTTATGCTCGGTAGCAGTGGGTATAAAAAGTTCTTTATGCGAGTTACATTTATTGGATATTGAAGCATTAGATGTAATACTCATAGATGCCAAGTAAGATTTGACTTTTTACACAATTTTTATTTTTTACAATGATAGTCTTAATTTGAAATTATTAATAAAGATTGATTTGAAATTAAACCAGACAAATATTAAATTGAATCAATCATGTCTTTACAGAATTGTACATGAAATGCCAGGACAAATAGAGCACATAATTTCTTCGTCGGATTCGAAAAAAGTTTACATCGTTGTCAACAGTAAACTTTACACTTACAATGATCGCGATGGTCTATCAAAATCTGACTTAAAGATTATGGACGATAATATGACTAGAGCTGTAGTGAAAATAGAGTTTGTTAAATTTGATGACAAAGAGGTGATTGTCGCTTTGTCGCGAAAAAATATTTTGTACATAGATGGCAAGCAAGTGGCCAACAATGTCACATCATTCTACGTGCATTCCGAATTTTTACTCATAACAACGCTGCAACATTCATTGATTTGCTTTAAACTGGATACAAATGGTTTGGATCAATTATGTACCAAGGATCTGACTATTCAACCGTGGGAAAATGAATCGAGTGAAGTGCAGCGAACGCAAGGTTTGATGTTTGACTCTTATTTGTAAAATGATTTTAAAATCTAATGACATTTAAAAATTAATCATGTATCGTTAAAACTTTTTCAGAAATAAGTATAAGGCGTGTGGAACGGGGCTCAACCTTGATTGTATCCACTTCGAAAGACGCCAAAACAATTTTACAAATGCCTCGAGGCAATTTGGAATGCATTCAACCCCGAGCTTTGTCTCTAGCAATTATCGGTGCTTTCATAGACGAGTTAAACTACCACAAGGCCTTTGATCTCATGCGCAAGCAACGAATCGATCTGAATCTTTTGTACGATCACAATCCGGAATCGTTTCAGAGTAATGCTGAAAAGTTTGTGAACGACGTAAAGAATCCCAGTTGGTTGAGTTTGTTTTTAACCGAGCTGAAAGACGAGGACGTGACTAGGACGACGTACGCCAGTAGTTACGGGAATAGAAAATCTGTAGAACAGATATCGGGTAAAGTTGAGAGGATTTGCGAAATGCTGAGGACGATTATGGAAATAGATCCTAATAGTTTCATACAGGTGAGTAATTTAAAATACAGTGTTTTAAATAGATGGTGGTAAATACAATTTTTTTGTGGTTTTGTTCATAATTTCGTATTATGTACTAAATTTTTCATTCCGCATAAATCCTTTGTTTGCACAAAAAAATTATATAGTAATATTCCTTCTTTTTTATTACATACGCAGCCAATCCTCATAACGCTAGTAAAAAATAGAAAACAGATCGGTCTTGAAAACGCTCTCAACAAAATTAAGGAATTAAAAGCTCGCGGGGATAAAAGTACCGAGGGATTTTCAGCCGATGAGGCACTAAAATATTTACTGTACATGGTCGATGTGAACGTTCTCTACGATATAGCTCTGGGTATGTATGACTTTGAATTGGTGATGTTGGTCGCTCAGAAGGCCCAAAAAGATCCCAAAGAGTACATGTCATTTCTGAACAACTTGAATACGCTCGAGGATAATTACAAGAAATACACAATCGACAGTTACCTCAAGCGTTACCATTCTGCCTTGGAGCATATATCAAAGTTATCCGAGAGATTCGATGAGTGTCTCGTTTTTATTCAGCTACACGAATTATACAGTAGTGCTATGAGATTGTATAGTGGCAAGAGTATCGAATACAAAAGAATTGCCGCTGTTTATGGCAAGTATTTGATTAACAAAGCGAAATATCGGGAGGCTGGTATTATGTACACCAAGGGAGAGAAGTACGAGGAAGCATTGGACGCTTTCAAACTGGCCAACGACTGGATGGATGCCATTGTCACTGCTGTAAAATTAAACTTGAGGTATGACAATTAAATATCGTTGATAAACAAATATTATTTGCAATCCTTTAACAATGCAATATTGGTGCGGTTATTGGTCTTAGCACTGCGCAAATGAACGAATTATATGAAGATTTGGTAAGCCGACTACGGGAGGATAAAAGGTACAACGAGGCGGCGACGATTCTATCGAAGCACTTGAATAGATCTGAAGATGCTGTGGCAACTTTGTGCGAAGGTAGACAGTGGCATCAAGCATGGGTGGACGCTTATTGTATGAAACGACAAGATTTAATAGGTAATGAAATATCTGATTTTTTAAATATAATATGTTCATGTACTTTGTTTAAAACTTACAGATAGTATCTTATAATAAATATTCTGTTTTTTTTTTGTTCATATTTGAAGAGACACACGTGAAACCCGGTGTGCTGGATCACGCAGAATTCATGTTATCGCAGCTATGCCAACACAGGCAAGAGTTCGAGAAGCACAAGACTCGACTAAATGTCGTGCGCGCACAAGCAGCCGCGGCACGCGAACTGGCTTCGAAAGCTCAGTTCGACTTGGACGACGAGGAGCTCGACAACTGCGTCAGTGGTAATCGAGATCTAAGCGATCTACTGAGTGATACCACAAGTATAGCTGGCACTACGATATCTAGGACATCGCAGTCGTCGCGTACTACCGGGCGAAGTTATCGTTCTAGTAAGAATCGTAGGAAGCACGAGAGGAAGATGCAGAGCATCAAGGAGGGCAGCGTTTACGAGGATCTAGCGCTCATCAGGACACTGCATCAACTCGTTAGCCAAGCTTATGCACAAAGAGGCGAGTATTACTTGGTTTTATCTTTCTTTTTTTATGAGTGATCGAATCGTTATTTTTACAATAAATATTAAAGTGCAAACTGTATTTTTTAAAGCTAATTAGTTAAAGTACTTGTAACTGTTTAACATGTTTTCGTTTTTAGATGAAATCCGTTCAATCGCAGAAATGCTCTTATATATAAACAGTGATATACTGGCTCAAGAACTGTACAAAGTCTTGAATGAATTTTTAAATGATATACGCGAAGGTAAACGTGAAATTTGGCCAACACCAATGGAAAATAAAAGTTTGGATAGTGACGATCCAAGTTCAAGTTCAAATACACCAACTCACAGTAACATACCATCAAGTTTGCTAGGTACGAAAATTTGTTTGCTTGAGTTTCTTCTATGTTTTTATACGTTAAAAATTTGTTTTCAGAGCCTCATTTGATGCAACCCCCTGAAGAAAAACCAAGTAGTTGGAAACTAGATATGTTTTCAGTTTAAGAACATGTGATAATAAAAATGCTATAGTGAAATTTCATGGTTTTTATATGTTTTGTACTGGGCCGTAAAAAATATTAATATTGTATCAGAATGTTTTTTTGTAACATTTTTCACGAAAACTTATATTGACTAGTCTAGTTAATATTTAACTATAGTTTTTACTGTTAGGTTATTATCCATTTACCATAATTATATTAAGAGAAACAATTGTTATTTCGTCATAGAAAAAAATAAAGAAAAGAATATCTTTAACGCTTACGCTTTTATTTACAAACATAAGATATTTTACATAAAACGATCAGATGATTCTCACACACTTTAACGTGTTCGTTCACTCTTTTTAATATATTAAAAATTAAGACTATACAAAATTAATATTTTTATTTAAATTGTAAATGAGAATAAATTTTGTCAAAGTATATTTTTCGAAACACAATTTATTGTTTTTCGAAAATAATTATATTTTGCTCACGCAAAAAGTTTGATTTGAGACTAATTTGGTCTTCTAACTACATTAAATTATTTTTTAATCTTTTTTTTTATGTTGTATAATGAACATGCACTTTAAAAAATATTCCACTAAAAAAAAGATGATCGCGTAAGACATATTTTTATCAAAATATTTTTCGTAATGCATATATTGCGAGAATAATAAAGGTGTACTGAGGTAAAAGTAATAATAGTGCCCGAATACAAAATTCTTCGTAATTAACGTTCTATTTTGATTAAAAGATCTGGCTATGCTATAAAGAATTAATACTAAATTTATATTGAAAATAGATAAAAATATAAAATTATCACGTAAAAATGTTTCATCAAGCATTTTGACAAGTAGAAAAAAGTGACATTCAATAGTCATTTTCTGATCAAGGTAGTAAAGGTTAAAAACAGCAATTATCAAGATGCATTATGGAATGAAACGAAGGCAAGACAGCCATATGTGCAAAACTTTGTGAATACCATAATTTTATTGAGTACTTGCTTTAAATTAATATGTGTAAATTTTATCAAAATCATTAAATGGGTTTAACAAAGAATAAATAAAAATATACTAGAAAGTTCCACTAAAATAAACTATTAAAAATATTGTTATAATAAATGCACTTATGGCTGTCAAAAAACAATTAAAAATTTTACATTTTCTGATTTTTAAAAAATCACGTTTTTGAAAAGGCGAAATTTCGCAATAAAACAGCTTTCCTTCTAATTTTGGCACAAAAAGACCATTAGTGGGGGACCTATTGAAAAAAATTTTTTGTTTATAATACTGCCAAAACGGCACTAACAAAGTCACTCGATAGTTTCTCATGCATCGCAACTGTGTACACTTCAATGTACAATGTTACAAAAGCTAATTATTCGCTTTTGTGATTCGACAAGGCGACCAAAGTCGGAGAATGTAATTCCGGACGGAGACTGATTTTCATGTGTTTAGAATTTGTGTACTTTTTCCGCACAGCCTGATATTTGCTCTTCTCCGCGTTGACCAATATTGCAGAAATTTCTTTCACCACGGGCAATACATCCTTCACGCTGTATGTGCTATAGTGTACGAGAGTTTTCGTCCAAATCATATCGCCTTCATGGAGAGTGTCATTCCCCAGTAATCTGAAACCAAAAATAAAAGTTTAAAAATTATCACATATAAATAAACAAATAATTTAGTTTAAATTACATATTATTGATTAATGTAAATTTAAATTTACAGACTTCGTAATGAATTTATTTATCTACTAACAAGGGGAGGTCGAGGGTTCCTAAAACTGATTTGGATGAAACTTAACAGAGACATTCTTTCATTGAAAATATAAAATACGTATCTTGAAAAATTTCAATTATAAATTTTAACTAAATAGTCAAGGCCAATATACATCATATAGAGAATGTCGCTGAACACAAATCAATAGTATAAATGATAATATGCTTTCATTTGCATTTTAGGACGAGTTATTAGCACTTTTTATTCAAAAGTTATTAGCGATCGGAACTAGAGTTAATTTTGGACGCATTTTAAGGACGTTCTTTTTTTATAACATTTTCTATAATATATATTTAAGTAGAATAAGTAGAATAAGTAGAACAACCCAGATTTCTCACATATTTTGATAAAATGGGCCTTAACTCGACATTTGACTAAATTCTGACATATATCTCATATTTTCGAATAAAGAATGTCTCTGTAAATTTTTATCAAATTGGTTTCCTGGAACCTTGGCCTCCCCTGGTAAGTTAATATGAGCCAATTAATTAGATAATGCTTAAGAAAAATGTACATACAACAAAGATACATACAGAAAATTTACATGCAATATACCACATTTCAACCAAGTAGTATATAAAATAATATAAATAAAATTTATTTTGAATAAAAGAATATTGATTTGCTTATTAAATTTAAACATTCGTTAATATAGATTTTAAAATGACAAACGGGAAATTAGGGAAAGAATTGGTATAATAGCACTAGTTTTTAGAAAATAAATAAATAGACTCACAGGAAAGAAAGGTAAAGTGCAGCAGCTGCTATCAAACTAGGTGGATGATGGCAGACTTCATAATGGACTAAGCATTGTTCTAGAAAGTATTTTGCCAGCGTGTGATGAACTGGCAGAGCCTGAACAAATAAAATTTAATATTAATATTTTTCTATATAAAGTGCTCATATCTTATTGATTTTGATTTTTTATTCTACGTACTCTTCCAGCTTTGCTATATCTCCGAAGGAAATGTAATGGCAGTGGTCGCCCAAATGAAAACTGTAAAGTTTTTATCATTAACATTTCCATCTGCAAGATTTCTGCTTTTGTGTAAGCATTATCCGTAATGTATACAAAGTCGACAATGTCTGGAGAATACATTTCTTCGTACTTGCTAGCTATAAACATAGCCGTTACTCCTACTAATTGCAGCCTTTTACGTGTAACTAATGTGAAGTCCTGTTAAACAAATTTGTCGTATTACAATTACATGAATTCACATAAACCTAAAATCAACAAAGTGAAACGCACCTGCAAAAAACGATCAATAATGGCAATTGTCAGATACAGTGTTTCTTGCATTAGATGAAACTGCTCATGGACTTCTATTAGCCAATCGACGAGAACACTTCTCATTTTTGGGGTAACCTCTTGCCCGTGCAAATATCCTTTTCTTACTGGAAATTGCAACTCTAAATTTCTAAGGTGCCCATAAATGTCGTTACTATATACAGAAACAAGGATGGGATTTTTTCTATCTTCTTCGTCAATATCCTCGATTGTTATCAGATCTGAAGAAAAGGAATCCGTCTCTTTCTTGGCTGCATTTACATCAGAGTCTTTCTTATTTGCATTATTATCAGTCTCATTTTTGTTTGCCTCTGGCAGTGGCCGATTATCTACATGAATTTCAGTTTTTGCAACTGGTTTAACTATTTGCACTTGTGGTTTTGGGACAACTTTCTCCACTTTATCGATTTTATCAACCTTGACTTGTATCTGTTTAGTTGCTAAGGGTTTCTTTTGTAGAACTTTGTCTTTTGCCGTTTGACTAGATTTGCCTGTCAAGTCATGAGTTCTATGGACAACTTTATTGCCTATCTCACCCAGGGCAGCTCTACGGGTCTGCCCTGGGATTAATGCCATAGATTTTACATTTTTAACATTCTCTTGATTAGCAACGTTCTGAAAAATAAATTAGATTATTATTAATAAGTTAACTAAGAGAATTTAATATCATTAAAGTAATTAGCTGAAGCAAAAGAGCTTTTTATTTTTTTCTTAAACTGATATATGGTACAAATTTTAAATAATTTCATAGTACTTTTAAATATGAATCCCAATTCTCAATTTGAAAAATATCCTGTGCCATAAAAATTAAGTTTATAAAGTATTAATAAAACATGATATTCCAAAATTTTTGTTTCATATCTATTTTACTTATTAAATAATAAATATATTAATGTTATAATTTAATATTAATGAAATTCTTTTATTCAAAAGTAAAAAAATATATAAGTATAAAAGAATATATTATACATATTTTCTTAGATGTCTTTTCAATATTTAAAAAATACAATTATCAAGACAGTTTTTTTTAAATAACATTGGCCATTATGTTTTTGGCTATTATATGGAATTAAATTCTTTTCAACACAAAATAATTCAACAGAATTGATTTCATATCAAATTATTAATGCATATAGGTATATTCACTAATAAATAACAGCAATCAGCAAGGGTCAAGTCTGATTAAAATTAAATTTATTACCTCAAATGAAATGATAATAATTACATCTGTAAATCATTCATTCTGTTAATCTATGATAAAATTCGTAAATTAGGAAACAATTCGTATATACTGCTGAAATAAATCGTATATTGAAGAAATAGAAATATACAATAAATAAATAGCTTTTATTGCAATTTGCGGTGAATATGATTGAGAATTTTTTACATTATTAACGAAAAATTGTATTAGTACATTTATACGTAATGTTGGCTCCGATTTGGTTAATTTGCATCAATTTTTGGCGGGCATAAATAATAGTTTTGGCGTCGTGGGAAAAAAATGTAAACACGTCAACCGTTTTCAAGCATATTAAAAAGCATCTCTGCGTAACGAATTTTGTCGCCTCATTCTTGTCGGATTCATGGATAAATAATGCCATTTATCTTTTCATATAAGCACAATACTTATTATGCTCGTCCATATAAAAATATCAAATTTTACAAATATGATCGATCGATTACTCAGCGGTTAGAATAGGGTGCACAAAAAAAATGTATACAAGCCGACCGTTTGTAGCAAGCTTTTGAATAATCGCTAACAGACCGAGCTATCATCACACAGGAAAAATCAAGGAAAGCCGCCTTTCTTCGGTTTTCTCTCATCAAAACATAACCCATAAGATTATTCAAAATTCATATTTCGCGAAATCTCAAAATAAAAAAACATGCAATAATTAGGGGGGTACGATCTTGAGGTTTTTAACTCTGGGGCATTTAAACGGTTCGCGAGTTACAACGGTCGCGCGCAACTATGTGAATGCAACGTCGCAACACGCGTAGAGCGTCATTCCTTTCAAATCGCCCGTAGCGACCAAATTTCGGAAAATTATAAATGAAAATGTGGTCACACACAATTCACTCGACTCACCAAATTAAGGGCTCGGCTTCTAAACGCCATCGCGAATTAAAATCACTGTGTGTTGTCTTCACAGCTAAAGTTACTCTCCAACAATGTCGCCGATGAAGTATCCACACTCCTCGGCAAAGTCCCGCGCGCGCTCTGAGGCCTCCTATATTTTCTTTTCCAACCGTCGAATTCTCTCTCCTCGTCCGTGTCCGATTCTTCAAAGGGCAACCAAGGAGAGGGGAGAGAGAACACTTGTGAATAAGAGAGCCTATGGGTGTTTGGTTGGTTCGGACGTTGTCAGAGCGCCAGACGATTTTCAAAATTGTGTATATAGCTGCAGCCGCCGGAAGTTCGCCCCCTGGTGAGAAAGCGAGAGGGGACATGTTTTGGAAGGAAGGGAAGGCAAAGCAAATGGAAGGATTTGATTGGCTCGTGAGAGGCGAAAATGGCCGAAGTTGCACGAGGATGGGGCTGATGGGGTTTCGAGACAGACATTTACCCGGCTTTTACGCATTCTTGACTACCTATTTATGCGGGTCCGGCGGGTCGCGTGCGAGTTGCTCGGCTCGCGATTATATTGTTATACCTATATATGTATACATGTTGGGAATTTCGTAACTGCCGTTTTTGAATTTTTTTCTCCTTGCTATCGTGGCCTGCACGTCGAATCTGAATGACAGTGTGCAGGGCGAATTATAAGCTAGGACTGCTAGGAGTTGCATACTTATCTCTAGATACCGGAGATTAATATGGTTTATCTATA
Organism: Megastigmus dorsalis; assembly: GCA_900490025.1. Taxonomy (NCBI): domain Eukaryota; kingdom Metazoa; phylum Arthropoda; class Insecta; order Hymenoptera; family Megastigmidae; genus Megastigmus; species Megastigmus dorsalis. The sequence goes on along the minus strand of UELU01137724.1, from coordinate 2,251 downwards.
ATACGTTCAGAATGATTTTTCTTTATCTGCAGGGTGATCGACTTTTATCAGACCTTTTTTTTGGAACAACTTTTTTTTCCATTTATTTTGAAAAATACCATTTTTTACTATTTAAATGAACTGGGGGGGGGATTGAAAATGGTTGAATTTAAATTGAGCAAGAAGTTCAATTAAACTTTTATTCCATGACGAAAGAATATTGAAATTGAATGGAAACATTCAAAGTTGAGTATTATTACGGGTAAATGTGAGATGCTGTATGTATATACAATTCAACTAATATCCGAAATAACTTAGCTATGAGTAATAAACAATCTGCACTATTGTATAAAACTGACTTTGTGTGTCATGTAATTGCTTTTTCATTTTTTAAGTGAATGTTTTTGAATAATCCTTTTGAGGATCTGTTTAATCTAAGATGTAGATGAATTTATCTAGATTAAGGCCTGTATTTTATACAGAACCTATATGCAGGGTACGGTATATGCTCATGCTTACAGATTTTTATCTTATCTGAAGATATTTAGATGATCATAAAAATGAACACCCTGCAACATAAGTTTTGACAGCAAGCAGATTGAGCTTTTTGGAGTAAGGGATCATCAGCTGTGACAAAATGTCAATTAATATTGACATAAGACTGAAGCGTGCGAGCAAAATTTATCGCGAGGGTGTAAGTTTATATTTATTTACTTAGTTTTAAAATTTCTAAAATTAATTGTTGAGAGGTTAGAAAATATTTTTAAATAATATTGGTTGTTTATCAAAATTATCTGTGTATGGGTTTTTAAAAATAAATTAACTTTTAAATAACTTTTAAATAAAATAACTTTTACGAGTACGGACACGTACCTACACTTCTACATATTTGCAAATTTACGAGGATGGAAGTTTTTACGTGCCTGTAAAATCACACAGATGGAAGCTTTAACTTGACTCCAATTAAAGGTGTAACGAAAAGCTTTTATCGGATCGGAAAACTTACGTGTCTCGTGAATATTGCATACATGTAATTATACGTGGATACATAATTCTTTTGTGCAATAACCACACCGTAAAATAAGTATTATAGAATAAAACAGTTTTTTAAAAAAATTAATAATGCATTTGTAAGATTGTTTTAAACATTTATTGTTTTAATAGGAAAGTGTAAGTGGCTTAATTTTGTTGCAAACAAATTCTGATATTAAACATGATGGAATATTTCTAACAATGGAAGGAGCAGTAAACCTGCAGTTGAGTTCTAAAACTGTTGGTATATTTGAAGCGTTCTACAATTCAGTGAAGGTCAGTAAATTGTATTTAAATTTGGAACAGTTTTAAATATATTTATAAACATTAATTTTTTTCTATTTCAGCCAATACAATTAGTACAATACACAATAGAAGTTGCTCCAGTCGGTAAAATTCCAAGTGGAAAAACAGAAATACCCTTTGAATTGCCATTAAAACCTCGTGGCACCAAAACACTTTATGAAACTTATCATGGAGTTTTTGTTAACATACAATACATGATTCGCTGTGATATTAAAAGAAGCTTTTTAGCTAAAGATGTAAGCAAATCATTAAAGTTTATTGTGGAAGATAAATTTATTAAGAAGCCTGAAAAAGAACCAAATAAGGCTGTATTGTTTAAAATAATGCCAGAATCACTTCAGAATACGAGGGATAGGACCAATGTTCCAAGGTTTTGTATTTCTGGTAAATTAGATTCACTTTACTGTAAACTTTCAGAACCATTGACAGGTGAAGTAGTTATCGAGCATTGTGAAGCAGTAATTAAATCCATTGAACTACAATTGGTCAGAGTGGAAACATGTGGATGTGCAGAAGGTTATTCAAGAGATGGTAATCTTGATTGCTATATATTAGTTAAAAAATACAAAATAAACAGATTTTAATAAGCCATTAATTTTTTTTTAATATTGCAGCAACTGAAATTCAAAATGTACAAATTGGAGAAGGAAATGTATGTTCAGGATTAGCCATTCCAATTTATATGATTTTTCCACGTCTTTTTACTTGCCCTACTTTAAGCACCAGTAATTTTAAAGTTGGTAAGAAATTAAAACATTTTTATCTTGATTTTTTCATTAAATGTATAATATATATATATATATATATACATACTAAAATATTTTTTAGAATTTGAAGTCAACTTAATTGTTGTATTTGAAGATGACTACCTCGTAACAGAAAATTTTCCAATTATTCTGACAAGGCACTAAATCTCAAATATTATATTGTTAAC
>UELU01137723.1:543-13183 GCA_900490025.1 Megastigmus dorsalis | reverse complement strand
ATCGTAATAAACACCATATTAATACAAATTTTCTTTAATAATGGGTCTTTAAATGTTTCAAACTTTAATTTTGAAAATGGATAATTCAAATAGGAATTAATCATATTTTGGGCTCTTAAAGCAAATGTTTTAAATCATAATTCTACATCACCTTTAAAGAACTTATTGTAACGAACTGGAACTTGTGTAATTTTACCTGTCATTGGAATAAAATTATTATAATTTTCCAAAGTAACATTTTGTCATAATTCATTTAACATTTAATCATCTCCTTATCATTTACTTTTTTTAGAATATATTTTCTTTAATATAAATTTTTTACTATTTAGTAATGTTTTTGTTTTAATTGTTTTGTTTAAATCTTGTTTTGTTCTTAGTTTTTTGTATGTTTGAAATGCTAATCCTTTACCCAATAAACTAGTAACCACACTATCTTCTAGTGTATTTAACAATTTATCTTTATTAGTAAAATTATTTTTAAATTGTTCTTGCATTTTTAATATCTTAGCAATTGTTCGATATATTTTAAAACTATCTTTTACTACTTGCTGATAAGCAAGTGGAACAAAAGAAACTAAATTAAACAAACTTGTTTTTTTAAATCCCCAACCAATAAACCACTCACTGTTCATATAGAATTTAAACGGTTCAGGAGCCAAAACAAACTGTTCTGCTTTGATTAAAGTTGTCATAACGACAATAGGGGCATATTTAGGATTTTTATAATATATTGTTAAAGCAACTTCGCCCGCAACTGATAATGGAACAATTTTTACTGCTAAAAAAACATCAGAACCATAAGCAAAGGGTAATAATTGGCCTTTTTTAATAGCTTTAGTTTCAAATTTAGACAATATTTTTTTAGTTTTATCAGTAATTGTATTAATTACTTTTTGTTTAATTGTAATTATTTGTTTTTCAATTGGGGCTAATAATTTTTTAGTTACTTTTTGAATATAAAAATTTGGGTTTAAATGATTTAAAATTTTATTCAATTTAATTGGTGTTTGATGCAAAATATTTAATAATTTATTATTATATATTTTACTGCGCCGCATTAAATTAGCATTTAATAGTAGATTTTTACCAACACCTTTTTTATGAAGATTAGTCATAATGTTATATCACTCATTAGTATTAATTTTGCTTATTTTATCAATATTTAATCCATATTCAGACAATCATTTATTAGCATTTTTTTCATTTACGCGTGGTATTTTTTGAACTAATTTAGGACTTATTTTTTGAATATTTTTCTCAATTTTTAATAAATTATTAATTGTTTCTAAATTAGAAACTTTAAAACCCTTATAAAAATCATTGCGGGCTAATTTTCCAATTGTATATAATAAAGTTTCATTATTAGCCTGTTTTGTAAAATCAAATATTAATTTATCAGATAAAATCTTTTTACCCGTAACTTGTTTTACAACATCTTCTAAGTTATTAGCAGTTATTACACCTAATTTTTCAAGTAATTTAGTTTCTTTTGCTAATTTTAAAATTCTAGTTGTACGAGCAGCACGCGTTAATTTACCAATTCCACCAATTGCTGGTAACAAATTTAAGGCAGTACTTTTTGCTGTCACTTCTGATGTTAATTTATCGTATATTTGATTTACGGCAAAATCGGTTGCTGTTTCGACTCCAAATGAGATAAATGCTGCAGCAAAATTAGATAATCCTGCACCTAAACCAACAGCAGATGCTATACCACCAGTTAAAACTGATAAACCAAGGGCTAAAACTTGAATTCCTAAAAATTCTAATAATTGTAAACCAAAACTTTTTTCTTGTTGTTGGATTGACAATCTAGTTGGAATTTTTTTAACAGCATAAATAAGGGCTGTTTTAGATGTTCCAATTGGCATATCTGTCAAACGAAATAGTACTATTTTTAGTACTATTAAGAATTTTTAATTTTAACATCAATCGGGTTTGTTTGACCAGTAGCGTTGTTTTTACCTTCAATTTGAACTTCAACAGTTTTATCATTTGTAATATTAATTGGTCAATCTTCACCTTTACTTTCAATAAAGTAATCAAAATCACTTTCAGTTAAAGAACTATCTACGGTTTTAACGGCTTTTAAAACAACATCTTTAAATTGTGGTTTTAACTGTTCTGGTGTTGCTTTTGTTGGGTCTGCAACATGAATAGTTGGTTTATCTAATTTATTAATTTTACTAATATCAATTTTTGTAACAATATGTTTAATAATTCCCTTAGGTTCAACTACTGCTCCACCTAAATATAAAACTCTTTCCATAATCAAAGTATTACCCATTCCAGTACCCAATGCAGCCGCACCTACTCTTAACGGAGTGTGGTCTTTTTTGCGTAAAATAAGTGGATCATATTTTTTACTAAACTTAAATGCAATTGCATTAACACCTTCTGGTAATAAACTAATTGTTCCTTCTGAACCATCTTTATTAATAATTGGTAATTTTTTAGGAACCATATAGTATGTTGTTCCTTCAACAGTTTTCATTGCTCCACTTGTTTCAATTACGCTATTTATTTGGTCGTTTGCTCCAAGTTGTAACTGTAATTTATTACGAATTCCACGAATAAAATCAGCCGAACCTAATACAACTGTTTCTGATGGGGTAAACCCATTTTCATATATTTTATCCATAATTTCATCGTGGATTTGTAAAGCATTTGTATCATCTGCTTTTTGGCCTTGAATGGTTGTAACTACTCCTTTATTAATAATTTCTAAAATTTTATTACGTTTATAAGCAACCTCAGTATCCATTGCTTGCTCAATATCAGCAGCTCAAAGATTAGGATTAAAATCACTTTCTACAGGGTCTAATTTACGAGCAAAAGTTAAAATTGTATCTAATTCAACAATTCCATCTTCAAATTCCACTGTTGAATATTTTAGTAGGTTATCATCAGTATTAAATACTTGTCCTTCGTTTCCTAGACCTTCATTATATTTAATATTTTTCTTTCTTTTATATGTTAAACCAAACTTATTTGCTTCTTTTCATGCAAATAAAGCTTCTCAACTAAATTTTTGTTGATAAGTTTGTAAATATCATTGTTCAAATGTTTCTCGGTCTCGTTTTGTTGCTTGATTAGCAATATCTCCGAAAATTCTTTGTGGGTTTTGTGCCATAATTTACTTCCTTCTTTCTATTTATTAAATACATTGTCTGTATCTAAAATATTGTTTTCTTTGTTTTCTACCTTTGGTACGCCACCAGTATTAACTGTTTGTACTTTAATTAATTCATCATAAACACTTTGCAATTGTGCTTTAATAATTTCAATATCATCGCTAATATCATAAGACTTTAATAAAACATTTTTAAAGTCTTCATTATCAGTTAAAGAATTAATAAAATCAATTATTTCAATTTGTTTTAATTGAATTGTTTGTTTTTCAATTTGTGAAGTTAATTCAGTATTTTTTGTTTGTAGTTCATTGATTTGTTGATTACTATTTTCTAAATTACTTGCATTAAATTCTTCAACTTCAGCAGTATTTTCTAAAATAATTTCAGCAGTTTTAATATCTAAACTACCATCTTCATTTTTAATAGGTTCATTATTTTCATTAATAAGAACATATTTTATATTTTTTAATGCCATTGTTTTTTTCTCCTTTTTCATTGATGATTGTATAATGCAAAAATAAAAAATGCAGAACAATAATCTGCATTTTTTATAAAACTCCTGATTTAAAGAAGTTGTTTCATTTAGGATGTAACATTACTGTTACTATTAAAATTATATATTATTAAATTTATTTTTGATTATTTTTAGAACGAGTTCTTGGCACTTTTTTAATAATTTCAAAACTTTCAATTCTAATACAATGAAAGTATTTTTTTGTTATTTTATTTAAAGTATTTCAAATAGTACCCGTAACTCTAATTTCATCATCTTTTCTTAATTTTAAAAAAACTGATAATAAATTAGGATCATATATTGACAAGGTAGTATAGTTCATACCCGATCAACTGCATCCTGCAGAACCAGCATCAATTTCTACACCACCAGCTGTTTTGGCTACAATTTTAGTTTTTACAGGATCAGAATGAATTTTAACATCAATTACTATTTTATTTATTCATTCTCGTTTTTTCTCTACAATTTCTTTTTTTGTCACATTCTTTTTAATCGTAGAACTAGCAGTATTTTTTGTAATAGTTAGTTTCTTTTTGGTCACTGGTTTATTTGCTTTATTAACTAAATTGCTTTGAACTCTTGGCATTTTTATCTGACTCCTTTTTTAGAAAATATTGTAAATGTTTTCAAGCATCTAATTCGTGCTCTGACATTTTTATATTTCCTTTATAATTTAATTTTATTGTACCTCTAACATTTGGTTCTTGTAGAATAATAGGTCAATTAAATTTATATTTAAAAAGAGCTTTTAAACCACCAATACATAGCGGAGTTGATAAAACATTTTTAATTTTTAAATTCGGCCGAATTTGGAAATTTTCAATTATAACTAATACATTTTTTAATTCTAAAATTTTATTAATTCAATTATAAATATTTTCAACTGCATTTTCATCTGACTTTGATTCAATAGTAATATGTTGATAAATATATTTTTGTTTAACATCATAAACTATAATACCAGTTTTGCCAATTCCAGCAGGGTCAATTGCAATAATATAATTAAATATTATTTTTTCTTTTCTCATGACGTTACTAATTTTTTTGCAATATTACTTTCTTTTTGTTGCTCCATTTTTTCTAAAATATAATTATAAAAATGCATTTCTTTACGAATAATATTAATTGACTCATGATGAATTTGATATTCATTAAGTTGTATTAAAGTAGCTTGCATAGTTTTAACTTTCATTTTAATTTCATTTAATAAATCTTCCATAATTGTAGTTCCTTTCTAATTTTTCTTTATTATTGCTCAGTGTTCATCAGTAATTTCATCTTTTGACACTGGATATGATCTTAAAATTAATTCATTTAATTTTATTGTTATTTTTTTACTAAACTTTTTCATAATAAAAACTCCTTAATTTTTCTTTTATTCGCTTTTAATTTATTTTTCTTAACTTTTATTTTATGTTTTTTAATTCTGTATTTATTACTTGTCATTTTATTTATCCTTTCTAATTTTTAATAATTTTTTATAGCATAAATAATGTAACTTAAATTCACTCTTTGAAACTATATTTCCATAATTAATATTTTTATTGCAATAAGAACATTTAATTTTAATTTTCACTATTCAAATAATCTTTGTTGTATATTAGTAATTCTATTTTTTGCAATCTCAAAATATTTAGGAATAATTTCAATACCAATTCATTTTCGTTCTAAATTTTCACAAGCAACTGCAGTAGTGCCGCTTCCCATAAACGGATCAAATACAATATCATTTTTCTTTGAATATTTACGAATTAAAAATTCTATATCTTTAATTGGTTTTGGAGTTGGATGTCCATTTGACTCTTGTCCGATTGGACTATGAAAAAATGTTTTTTTATTTTCATATTCAGTTAAATAATTAGGAACTCGCATATTTCAATCGTATTTATAAATAATCATACAATATTCTTTATCTTGAAAAATAAAATTATTAGTTGGCATTGGATTTATTTTTTCTCATAAATAAAAATCAAAATAATATCGATTTTCTTTTACTCACCCTATGTAGTAAAATATTTGTTCTTTATTCATTCAAATTAAAAATAATTGTGATTTTGAAATTCGTTTAAATTCGTTTAAATAGAATTGAATATCAATATTTTTATTAGCTTGTATTAAATTTAAATCATCATTTAGTTTATTAAAAACGGCATTTACTTTTGATTTTGATTCATATTTTTTCTTATTATTAATACTTTCATAAAAATATGGAAGATCAGTTAAGATTAAATCAATTGAATTATCAGGTATATTTTTAATTAATTCTTTTGCATTGCCTAAATATAAAGTACCTAATAATGTTTTATGATTCATATCCTTTACTTTCTAATTTAGAAATAATTTTATTATTTTTATATTTTTTTGCTAATGATTTTAATCAAAAATAATATTTTAATTCCATTTTTATTCCTCCTTATCCCTGAAACAATAAATTTTAATATTTTGTCTATGAAACTGTTTTTTTGTACGATAAACAACTTGATGAACATACTTTTTTTTAATTTCAAAAATTGGATTATTTGGACTAACCTTATAATAATTAACTACTACATCTTCTACCGAATCATAAATACCAACTAAATCATCATTTATGTCATATATTGCATATACTAAGTTTTTAACTAATCCCACAAAATATCATCCTTATTAAAATTTATTGATTCAGTATTATTTTTATTATTTTCTTTTTCTAGGTCATTTGTTTGTCGCAAATATGCTGACTGATTACCTCTTGCTTGTTTCTCAATAAGTTCTTTTAATTCAGAACCTAAAATATGACAAGTAATAATTTTTTTATTATCTTTAAAAATAAACTCTTCATATAATTGATTTGGATAAATACCTAATCTTACCTGATTATGAAATTTACCTTGTCAAATTAGTTTTTTTGGCTGCAATCAACTTGCACCATAAGTTTTTGGCGAAACGCAGTTTCTACAATTAAAAGTATCAAATTTTACATCTCGTATATAATTTTTATTCATATAAACATATACAAGTTTTTGACTATATTCAATTTTAAAAACCTCCAGTCTGTTGTTAATAAAGTGTTTTTAAACATGTTAGATAACATGTTATTGAACACATTATTTAACTAATTATTTAACTTGTTTATTAACTTGTTAATTAACATGTTGGTGTTAGTAGAAAAAAGCATACTAAAAAACATTTGTTAACTTTTTTGTTAATTTAACAAATTTAATTAAAAGTTTAATAAACAAGCCTTGTTTTTAACAAATAAAAACGGATTTCTCCTTTTTAGAAAAAACCCGTATCTTTTTTACTCGCCCTTTTTTTCTCTATAAATTTAACTCTTATTTTTTCATAATACAAGGATATTTCTTAATTAATTAAGTTTCTTAAAATTTCTTCAAGATTATTCATCTCTTTTTTAATTAAACCATTTTCATAACCATAATGTGAAATTGTTGCATTATGATTAATTAATAAATCAATAATCTTCGCATATAAACCAGTTTCTTTGATAACTTCTTCAAAAATAATAATTTGTTGATATTTTTCCATGTTAATTTGTTTTATCATTTCTCTATCAACTGGATTAATAAAGCGAGCATTAATAACATTAATTTTTTTTGTTTCTAATTTTGTGATAACTGTTTTTGCTTTAATTACATTATTCCCATATGTGATTAATAAAATTCGCGCTTTAGGATTTTTAATAACATATTCTCACTGTCCAACTGAGAATGCTACTGACAAAACTTGCTGCGTAATTCCCCCTTTTGGATAACGAATAAAAAAAGGATCTTTTTTATTAATTAAAGCTAACTTTAATAACTGATCAAACTCACCACTAGTTGCTGGTTGACTAATAATTGGTAAATCACCCATACTATTTAAAAACCCAATATCATAAATTCCATGGTGACTATCCCCATCTGCAAGTGCTAAACTAGCTCGGTCAATTAAAAAAACAACTGGCAAATGATTACGAACAACATCATGTAAAACTTGATCATAAGTTCGTTGTAAAAAACTAGCATACATATTCACAATTACTTTTTGATGATCTAAAGCAAAACCAGCAGCTAAGGTCACAGCGTGTTCCTCTGCTAAACCAACATCCAAACAATATTGCGGATTTTGAAGCATAAATTCTTCTAAATGAACTGAAGCTTGCATTGCAGCAGAAATAAAATAAAATTTTTCTGATGCTGTTTGAAATACTTTTTCCAATGTTTTTGCAACATAATAACTTCATTCATTATGTTTATTATCAGTTAAACTATAAGAATGATATTTCTCTTGTTCTGCTTGGGTTAACCCATAACCATAACCTTTTTTTGTTTTAAGGTGCAGAACAACACTTGCATTTCGTTTTTTTGCTTGACGAAGACTTTTTGCTAATTTACGAAAATTATGGCCATCCACTGTCCCAATATAATCTAAATTAAAACCAGCAAATAACCCTGGAATTGCAAAACTACGAATAATTTTTTCAACTAATAGGTGGCCTAATCATAATAATGTTAATGGGGGAATATAACATAAAACTTTTGCAACTTTACTAGCACTACGATATAGTCATCCAGTTCGAACTTTACTAACTGTTGTATGTAAAATATTAACATTTTTAGAAATACTCATTCCATTATCATTTAAAATAACAATAATTTTATTGGAAATTGTTCCCAAATAAGTTAAAGCTTCTAAAGTTAAGCCATTAGTAAATGCTGCATCCCCGATCACACAAATAATATTATTATATTTTTGATTATAACTATAAGCAATTGCTGTAGATAAACCAGTTCCCGCATGGCCATTAGAAAGATGATCATATTTACTTTCGTTAATATGTTGAAAAGCCGCTAAGCCATCAGGTAAGCGAATCGTTGAAAAATGTGCTTTACGATCAGTTAAAATTTTATAAGCATAAGTTTGATGACCAGTATCAAAAATAATCAAATCATTATTGTCAATGTCAAAAGTTTTTAATAAACTAATTGTTAATTCAACTGCCCCTAAATTACTAGCTAAATGTCCCCCATTTTTGGTAACTGTTTCAATAATAAGACGACGAACATCCGCTGCTAATTCAATTAAAGCTTTTGTTTTTAAATTTTTTAAATCAGTATGATGCTGATAATCTTGTAATTTCATCTTTTAACCCCACTTAATACTTTTGTAAAAAATAATTAATTTGTTGAACAAAATTATTGAAATATAATGGTGTAATTTTTCCAATCAAATAATGACAGTAAGCTGTTACATCTAATTTTATTTTATAAATTTCAACATTACTACTATCCTTTAATAACTTTCTCATTACTGTTAAATTAATTAAAAAAACAAGATAATAACCATAATTAAAATATAATTCATGATTTGGAAGGTTAACAAAAGGTTGATAAAAAACATTAGCAATAAAATTATAAAGTAAATTAAAATTATAATACATCTTAATTTTTGAATTTGTAATGTCATTATTTGCAAAAATTATTTCCTCATAATTATCATCGAAGTAATTAACAAAAATTTTGCTTTTTAATTCCTTAATTACTTTTAAAATTTGTTCTTGTTCACGTTTTACACCGGTATGACGAATATATTGCATATGATAATAAATTAAAACTAATTTAATTAAAATAATACTATCAAAATATTCTTGCTCATCTAAATTATTTAATCGTAATAAATAAACAAAATTTTTAATTAAAATATCTTTTTCATCAAAAGTTTTAAAATCTTTTAAAATCACCCGACTTAATTTTAACTCATGCAATTTTTTTCAAATTTTAATATTATTTTTTTTAACTCAGCCACTACGTTCAAAAATTTGCCCTGCCATAATAAATTATTCTTCATCAACTTTAAAATCAGTTGGGTTATTATCCTTAACAATTTTAGTGACTTTATCTTTAATATCTTGTAATTTAGTTTCTGCTAATTTTGTTAATTTAATGCCCGTTTCAAAAGCATCAATTGCTTGATCTAATGGCAATTGATTATTTTCTAAATCATTAACAATTTGCTTTAATTGTTCTAAAATTTGTTCAAATGATTTATTATTTGTCATTTTTTTCACCATCCTTATTAATTGCTTGTACAATTGATTGAATAATTCCATCTTGCACACGTGTCATTATTATATCATTATTCTGAACATCATTGGTTGCTGATATCACATTTTTATTTTCATTGTAAGTAATACTATAACCACGAGTTAATGTTTTTAAAGGACTTAATAAGTCTAATTTACTTATTAAATTATTTTTATTATGTTCAATTGTTAAAATTTGTTGTTGAATTGTTCTTACTAATTTTTGATAATAATTTTGAATCATATTTTTATTTGCTATAAAGAATGTTTCTTGTAAAACATTAAACTGCTTTAATAATAATTGATAAGAATGCTCAGATTGTGTATATAATGCTTGGGGTTTTGTTAAAACATAACTATTTTTTAATTCGCTTAGTTTATCTTGCATCTTATCAACTTTGCCTTTAATAAGATTAATTAAATGACGGCGTTGTTGTTGCAAATAATTAACTAATTCTTTCTGATCAGGTGTTGCTAATTCAGCCGCCGCCGTTGGTGTCGGTGCTCGTAAATCACTAACAAAATCAGCTAAAGTAAAATCAATTTCATGACCAACGGCTGAAATAACTGGGATAGTTGCTTGATAAATTGCTTCAACAACTTCAAGTTCATTAAAAGCTCATAAATCTTCAATACTGCCCCCACCACGACCAACAATTAATGTATCAAGCTGCGGAGTAAATGCTTGTGCTGCCTTAATTTTTGCTCGAATATCATGTTTTGCGTCACTTCCTTGCACTAAACTTGGAAATAAATAAATGTTTGCTTGGGGAAAACGGCGATGAATTGTAGTAATAATATCACGAATGGCAGCACCAGTTGGAGCTGTTATTACACCAATATTATTTGGAAAACGTGGAATTGGTTTTTTTAAAGATTGATCAAACCAACCTTTTTTACTTAATTCTTGTTTTAAGGCTTCATATTTTAAAAACAAAGTACCAACACCTTGTAAAGATAAAGTAACTACTTGTAAACTATATGTTCCTTGCGGCTCATATACTTTAATAGAACCTGTTGCAATAATTTTTAAACCTTCTTTTAATTTAAATTGTAAGTTTTTTGCATTAAACGCAAACATAATTGCCCGAATTTGGGCTTTTTCATCTTTGATTGTAAAATAAACATGTCCTGAAGAGTGATTTGTAATATTAGAAATTTCTCCTTGTAGAGAAATATTAATTAAATTTGGTTCTTGTTCAATTATTGTTTTTAAATAATAATTAATTTCACTAACTGTATAAATATTTTTACTCATTTTCCCCTCCATTATCAATATCTTCCAATTAATAATATCATTGAAACAATAAAATAATTAAAAAAGAAATGTTATTAAAGTAACAACATTTCTTTTTTTCAAAAGCAATTAAAGTGTTAATTTTTCTTTTACATCTTTTCGATAAATAAAATAATATAAAAATGGTAAGAAAATTCCTCCACTTAAGAAATTTCCAATTAAAGTTGGTAATTGAACATTGTAAGCAAATTTTCCAAAATCTGCTCAACCACCACTTGTTCCAAAAATTTTTAAAAATGGTTGTAAAAATCATAAATATGAATTAGCAACTACATGCGAAAATCCAGAAATTGCAAAAGCCATAATAATTAAATTTACAACAAAGAATTTAGCAACGGCTGATTTAGTTGTATGTGCAGCATAAATCGAACCAGCAACTAAAAAGTTACATAAAATGGCACTCCCAAAGTTTTCTCATCATTTGTGTTCTAATTTTCCATTAATTAAGATTACCGCATTATTATAAAAATCAGTTTCAGAACCAGGCATATAATTTAAAAAACCACCTCACGCTGTTAAACCAGCCATCACTAAACAACCTAGAAAATTACCACTTAAAACAATAAATAAATTACTAACAAATCTTCCAACATTTAATTGTTTTTTAAAAACAACAATTAATGCTAAAGAATTTGATGTAAACATTTCTCCCCCAAGAAAAACAATCATTGTAATTGCAACAGTAAAGACAAGACCAAATACTAAACTTTTTAAACCAATTGGGATATTATCTCATTTTCCCTTTGTTGCCGTAATTGCAGCAATATAACCAAATCCAATAAATAAACCAGCGGCTAAACCCATTAAAAAGGTTTTATAAAATGGACTATTTCCTTTTTTTAACGCATACTTATAAATATTTACAAAACTATCCTCATTGCTATAACTATCGGAATTATCTACTTTTTCTTCTTTTTTAATTTCGTCCCTCATTTTTTCTCCTCTTTTTCACATTTTATTTCTCTATAAATAATACTTTATTATTCTATCATAAAAAATAAAAACCTAAATATAATCTAAACTTAAAATAATTAATAACCAGTATTTTTAAATAAGAAACTTTTTAATGTCATTTATCTGACAATAATTGTTTTTATCATCCACCATATCAAACAAGACTCGAAATTTTTAATATATAAAAATTCGGTAAGACAAAAAAGTAAATCACATAAATCCTTCTTATTTTCTTACAAATCGTTTTTTTATTACCCTAAGGCAAATGTTTTACAATTTCATTATAAAAAAATTGATATAATTTACCTGTTAAGGTAATGAATGATAAATTTTACAACTTAGAAAGGGTAAAAAACTATGTTATTTTTAACAAATATAACAAAATCACAAGAAATTTGAAACAAAATTATTTCAATTGGAATGCCATCAACAATTGCTGTTATCGTAATTATTTTATTATGTTTAATTATTAAATATCTTAAAATTAAACGAATTATTTATACAATTATTTTATTAGTAATTATTGCTTTAATTTGTATTGCAATTTGATATTTTAAATATGATATCTTAGGAATTGTTTCAGAATATATTAAAATTGAAAACATAAAAACATTATAAAGTTAATAAAATAAAAATAAATTTATAAAAAGACTGATTGAAATCAGTCTTTTTATAATTTT
>UELU01137721.1:0-12073 GCA_900490025.1 Megastigmus dorsalis | reverse complement strand
TAGGTCTGAATCAGCGCGTTGGCCAACGTGGCCGCGTTATCTCTCTCTCCCTCACTCTCCCGGCCAAGCACTACTATGCGAGCATACATTAGTAGGCTGCGTGCGCTCCTTCTCTCTCGCACTCACGCGCTACCATAGCTTAGCTATGGTGCGCTCTCTCTCACTCCACCGGCTGTGCGCTCTGCCTTGCTTGCGCGCCTAAGGAAGCGCGAGCTTGGCCGAGGCGGAACGAACGTTCGTTCCCTCTCTCGGCGCGAGGCTGGTTGCTCTCTCTCTCTCTCTCTAGTAAGTATCCTGTGCACACGTGGTTATTTGCGCTCTTCACTTCTGGCAATTATTTTACGCTCTATTATTTCGGCGTGAGTCGGACTTTTTTCAGGCAAATCAGACTCCTGCTGACTCCTGCTTTGCGAGCATAATCGGCATGGCTCGCTATTTTTAGAGCCAGGGAGTGATGATTTTGTCTGTCGATCTGAAAGTGAGAGGTTCTTTTGGCTTGGATTCCATCTTTGATTCTGGTTTTGGCCCATCTGCGTCCCGTCATCGTGACCGTCACCGATTGCAAACTTCGATGGAGAACATTCCTTCGCAGGACTTGAGACATGGTAAATGATAGACTACAGCAATCACACCGCTCGTCAATTGAAGTTCTGTGACGTTCGTGGTGACGTGTTTGTGCTTTGATTCGACGCTATCGGACGTATATTTGAGTGACGGTATTGGTTATTGTTCGCGAGTGAGAATCGTTTAATTCATTGTATCATATTTTATATTTTAAGGCGAGCGTATGTGTACAATGTTACCGTTATAATGTCGTCGAGTCAATCCAAGCGTCGTCGCGAAGAGGATACCGAGGGACCGGCACCTCGATTCCCGTTTTTATTGACGGCCAGCGAGTTTCATGAGCAGGCTGCTACCATAAAGGGGCATGTCGATGCTATCCTTTCTTGGTTTGCGAACGAAAAGAATACGGATAGAAAAGACAAACTTAAAACTGCAATCGGGGATATTTGGCATGCTTATAATTCTATTTCGAGCGCATACATACGTAAACTCGCTATCGAGGATGAAGTAGACTCGTACGAACATAAGCTTAAAGATGTTTGTAAACATTTCAAGCGCGCGAGCGCTGCTTTTGCTCAGCACGCTCCTGCAAATTCAGCCACAGCTGCGAGATCATATGCGAATGTTGCCCGTTCGGTTTCCAATAAGGAAAATTCTGTTTCTCTTGATCGTGGTAAGCCGTTTAAAATCGATCCTGCTGAACGTGTTATTGTCGGCCCCACCGAGCAGGCTAAGGACCGCTTAACTTCGTCGGCAGCTGTAAAATCTGCCTTAATGAATTGCATAGATCCCGTTAAGCTTAAGATAAAGGTTAAGCGCATTAATTTTGGCCCGGCCTGTGCGGTTATAGTCGAGGGCGATGATCTTGCTGATGCTTTTGCGACGAACGCTTCTTTGCTCGAGGAAAACGGTCTTGAGGTCAAACAGAATGGTAAGCTCAACCCCCGGCTCGTAGTCCATGATATACCGGTCGAATTATCACGGGACAACATTATTCAATGTATTGTTGAGCAAAACCTTCCTGAGGCATCGACCACAGATGTTGAGTTAATATATTTATACCCTGCACGGGATAAAAAATTCCGGTCTTGTGTAATTCAAACTAAACCTGAGCACAGAGCTCGCCTACTTAGTGAAGGTAAAATAGGGATTAACTGGTTTCGCTGTCGCATTGACGATCATGTATCGATACTGCAGTGTTATAACTGCTCTGGCTTTGGGCACACCGCGAGCAATTGCAATAAGACCCCGTCTTGTAATACTTGTGCCGGTAACCATGCTTCTAAAGACTGTAGGTCTAAAAACACGATAAAATGTGCCAACTGCATCACCGCTAACCTTGCAAATTCTGCTCACTCTGCGACCGATAAAGCCAAGTGTCTGATATTGCGAAAAAAGATAGAGCAGAAAATTTCTTTTATCAATTATGGCTGTGAGTGATACTTCAACTCTAAAAATTTGTCATATGAATGCGCAGTCCCTCGAACCTCATTTTTCGGATATTCGGTCAATTATTCTTAACAATAAGCTACACATTATTGCAATTAGTGAGTCGTGGCTGAAACCGCAGAGAAGCTCTAATTTGTTCAGTATTCCGGGATATAGGCTATTGCGGGTTGATAGACTCGGTAAAGGTGGCGGAGGTGTTGCTATGTATATCTGTGATTCGTTGAAGTTTAGAATAGTTGCCCAATCGGCGCAACCCCTCATCTACAGCAAAAAGCCCGAGTTTCTTCTTGTCTTAATTTACTCTGGCGTAGCAAAACTTTTAGTAGGTGTAGTTTATAACCCTCCAAAGGCGGGATTTTGGAGTGATGTAGAAGAGAACCTCTTAAATTGTAACACGGCATTTGACCATTTGATAATAGTTGGCGATTTTAACATAAATTGGACTCAGCAGTCTACTCCGCTGAAAACGCTACGCAACTTCTTCACTGTATTCGACCTGAAGCCGCTCGCTTTCAACCCTACGCATCATACGTCAACTTCAAATTCCACGATTGACTACATCTGTCTTAATGATATTACGAAGGTCACCTCTTTTAATCAGTTGTATTGGCCGAGTATCTCTGAGCACGACGTACTTTTCGCCAATCTGTCTTTCGTAGTGTCTCAGAGTTTATCTCGCGTGATCACATGCCGTTCATTTCGCGAATTCGATGCGACCCGCTTTCTCAGCGATCTTGAAGGCATTGAGTGGGGGCGCATCAATGATTTTTCACATGTCGATGATAAGGTGCACTTTTTCACGTCGTCCATCCTGCAGCTTTATGACAGGCACGCACCATACCGTTCTTTTACGCCACGAAAAAAACGGTCCCCTTGGGTAAACGCGGAGCTTAAAGAGCTTATTAAGGCACGAAATAGGTCGTGGTGCACGTACAGACGTACTAGATGTCTTGACGATCACCTCACTTACAAGCGACTGCGCAATAGAGTGAAAACGGCCTCACGTAACGCGATGGCTTCTTTTTATAGGGGTAAATTTTCTGGCTGCTCCAACTCCAGAGAATTATGGAAATGTGTTGATGAGCTGGGCCTTGGTTCCAGAAATAGAGACGCGTTTGTTCTCCCCGAGGATGTTAACGTGTTGAATAAGCATTTTGCCGGTGACAGTAGCCCTGCCTCCTTACACGATCCCCGCCCTACTGTCAGGATATCACCGGATAACCGCTTTTATTTTCGGCATGTTACTACTGTGGAGGCAATTGAGGCGATCTCGGCCGCTGGCTCTAACGCGCGTGGACCGGATAATATTCCCCTGAAGTATTTGAAAGAGTGTCTGCCTACTATTTTGCCAGTGCTATTAAATATATTCGACTGCTCTTTGCAATCGGGAATTTTCCCGTCCTTGTGGAAGGAAGCCGTGGTTCGTCCGTTGCCTAAGCGATATCCACCGAGGGCTCTCAGCGACCTTCGCCCAATCAGCATTTTATGTGCGGCTTCGAAGCTCTTTGAGCATGTGGCGTATAAACAACTTTCGGCCTACATATCGTGTAACAATCTCTTGGATCCACTGCAATCTGGGTTCCGCAAGCGCCATAGTGCTCACACAGCACTCATCAAAGTCGTCGACGATATTCGGTGCGCCATTGACTGCGAGGAGGTGGTACTTGCTGCGGCTATCGACCTCTCTCGGGCTTTTGATCTCGTGAACGTCTCCCTGTTACTGGACAAGCTTCGCGTTCTTGGTTTTTCAGACTCCGCTTGTAATTGGGTGCACTCCTTTTTATCTGACCGGTCGCAGGTGGTAGCCGCACCATCAGGTGAAGTTTCGTCGCCCATCGTTAGGAACCGTGGAGTTCCGCAGGAAACCTTGCACGGCCCACCGCTCTTTTCGCTCTTCGTCAACGACGTGCCGGCAGCACTTAAATACTGTGCTTACCATTTATATGCCGATGATCTTACGATCTATTGTCGCGGACCCATAGGGGACGTTCTCGCGGTTATCGATAAGTTGAACTCTGATCTTGCTAATCTATCCAATTGGGCTGCATCTAACGGTCTCGCTATAAACGCCAGTAAAACTCAGGCGATATGGTTTGGCTCGCGCAATTTTGTAAGTAGACTACGGGAGATGTCTTTGCCCGATTTATGCCTCGATGGCCAGAGCATCAAGTACTGCGATACTGTCAAGATACTTGGGGTCTATCTTGACAGTACGCTTGCGTGGACCCAGCAATGCGCAATGACCTCCCGGAAATGTTTTGCCACCATCTCGCGTCTGCGAAAATGTAGCGATTGTATCCCGCGTGATACTAAACTATTACTTGTAAAAACGCTGGTATTCCCCTGCCTTGACTATTGCGTCGGTTTATTTTTTAATTTGTCGGAAGAGCTAACGCTTAAGCTCCATAGATGCAAAAACGCTGCGCTCCGATTCGTCTCAGGAGCTAGGAAATTTGACCATATCACGCCCGTTTATAAGAAGTTTCAGGTATTGACGTATAGAGAACGTTGTGATTTCTTAAGCCTGTGCCTTTTAGTCTCCGTTTTGCGCTCCTCGGAGCCGCTATATATTGCGGAGAAACTATCATTCCGATGTATCGAGAAGGCCGGCTCTAGACGTTGTTCTAGCCTGGACCTGGTCATACCCTGGTCGCGTACGACTTGCCACAGTCATTCTTTTACTATCGGAGTGGCACGTTTGTGGAATGGCTTGCCCGTCAGCGTTCACCAGCTTTATGCGCAGCCGTCTTTTAAAAATGTATTGCGGGTCCATATGTTGCGCCTAGCCTTTCCATAGTCTTAAGTTTTAGTTATACTTTTATTTTTATTTTTTTTAGTTTATTTTATTCTTATTTTATTTTATTAACTTACTTTATTTTAATGATAATTTCTTTTCACTATTGTAAACCGGATCGCTTCCCGGTAATACTTGCGCTTTTTATACATATAATGTAATGTATGTTTTGCCCGACTATATTGGACCATGAGTCCCTAGTCGTCAATAAACTATTCTATTCTATTCTATTCTCTCTCCACCGGCAGCCCTGGCTGGTGGCTTATGCGCGCCTTCTCTCTCGCTCCTCTAGGCTGCCCACCTCTTCTCTCTCTCCCACTCAACCGGCACTCTTCTCGCGCTGGAATAGCTGACGCGCGCTCTCTCTCTCGCTCCTATAGGCGTCTATCTGTTGCTCCTCTTGCTCACTCTCTCGCGCGGCTATAGCACTGGCATGGTGCGCTCTCTCTAGCGCGCACATGCCTAGTATAGCGCTCTCTCTCGCGCCTATACGTGTGCTATAGCGCGCGCTCTCTCTCTCTCTCTCTACCGGCTTGCTGCTACATCGCATCTCTCACTCTTACTCCCTAGCGCCTATGGCAGCGGCATGGTGTGCTCTCTCTCGCACTCACACGCCCAGTATAGCGCTCTCTCTCGCGCCTATACTGGTGCCATAACGCGCTCTCTCTCTCTCTCTCTACCGGCCTGGGTAGCATGCAGTGCGCGCCGTGCGCTGGGAGAGTCGGAGCCGAGAGAGACCGATAGCCCGTTCCCTCTCCACGCGCCCCACTCTCTCTCTCTCGCTGGCATCGACGCGGCGTGGCTGCGCGGCGGGAGTTATCGCGCTCTCCGCCTCACTAGTCCGTCCACCGTTGCCGAGCGCGCTTTCCCTCTCTCTCTAGCTGCTGGCCGCTCTCTCGCCGGTTGACAGGCGCGCGCTCTCTCTCTCGCTCTCACGGCGCTCTCTCTTCCGGCTCTGCGCCTCGGTGCCGCTGCTGCTGGTGTCCGCGCGTGCTCTCTTCCGCGTGCTCTCTCTCGCGGCCGTCGCGACGCTGAGTCCGGGCTCCCCCCACTCCGCGCCGCGCTGTGCAGTGCTGTGCTGTGGTGTGCCGGGCTTTCTCTCTCTCCGGTGAACCTCGTGGTCGTCCTCTCCTTTCCCGCTCCACCGAAAACATAACCCCCAAAAACCCACTGGTGAGTGCCCTTTTCTCCGGATCTTCTACCGGCTTAGTGGACGAGGCAGCCGGCAGGTCGTCGCGGAGGCTAGTGTCGTGTTCCCCCCCTGGCATTCTGCCCTTGAGACGGTCTGCACCGTCACACACGGGGTGAATGTAAAATTTGCGAGCCCATTTATGCCAAACGGTGTTTTGTTTCACCCGAAAAAAGCTATCCTTACGGTTATAAAATCTAAAACACACACAGACACACGCGCACGCACACACACTCTGACAGATAGCAAAAATACACGGTTTCACTAGTTATGCAAGCAATATAGCTAGCCACTGGCTAGCGCTATAGCCGCTCGCGCATGCGAGTAAGATGTCTGGCCTCCGGCTAGCGCTTTAACCGTTCGCGTATGCGGGTAATAGAATCAGCCTCCGGCTAGCGCTATAGCTGTACGCGTATGCGAGCAATATGGCTAGCCTTTGGCGAGCGCTAGAGATGCTCGCGCAAGCGCGAAGCGGCCGCGGCGGGGTGTCTCTCCCGCGCGCGCCCCCCACGTCAAGTTCTTCTTCTTCTTCTTCTTCTTCTTCGAGAGAGAGGACCTTATATAAGTACAACCGACGAGAATATGAAATGGTTAGCCGTAAAAATGGATGTACGCTGGAAGCATCCGTGGACATCGATGATTTGCGGGCCCACATCGTGTGGTAAAACGGTGTTTGTAAAGAACTTTCTCAAGTATATTGATCGTATGAGTGACACCCCGTTTGACCGAATATTGCTCTACTACAGCGAATGGTAGCCTACTTACAAGAAATTTGGTGAAAATATTGAATTTCACGAAGGTCTGCCAAAGAGCGAGGATTACGCCACGGATCCCGGGCCTATACTCCTGATTCTCGACGATCTGATGCGGGAATCGTCGTGCGGTGCGGTGGCCAATCTTTTTAGCAAGGGCAGCCATCACAATAATCTGAGTATCATATTCATTTCGCAAAATCTCTTTCATCGCGGTCAGCGTGAAATCTCCTTAAACTCAAATTACATAGTTATTTTCAAGAATCCGCGAGATCGTGCACAAATACAACACCTGGCCCGGCAACTTTGCCCGGACCGGCCAAAATTCTTACAGGAGGCCTATATGGATGCAGTATCCACACCGTACAGCTATCTACTCATAGATCTAAAACAGGAGACACCTGAAAATTGCCGATTTCGCACGTGCGTGTTTCCCTTTGACGAGTACCAGTATGTCTATGTCCCACGTGGCAGTGGTAGCAGAGGAGGAGGAGGACGGATAAAAAACACGGTATCGTCGAGTGACGTGCAAGTCGTTCGTCTGTGATGGGTCTGACAGCACGTAGTCGCAATCGTTGCCCAATAGGGCGAAAATACTTTGACATATTTAGAGTTTTGTGCCACATTGATAGTCATCAGAGGATCGCACTTCTACGCAAAGCGGATTCCAAACTCGTCACCTACATTTGCGAAAGCGCTTTAAATATTTTGCGGGTTAATATACCTCTCAGCAGACTGTATAGAAACAGATTACGAAAACACGCGCCTATTCTGCGAAAACTTGCTACGCCAAACAGGAGTCTAACGTCAAGAAAAAATTTGCTGATTAAGACGGAAGCTATCGTACCGGTAATAGTGAAACCTATATTGTCGATATGGAACACACAAGAAAAATGATTTTGATCCCTCAAGAATGCATTGAAAGGGTAAAGCGATATTTGCCAGAAACAACAGTGCCATATGTCAGTACAGTCTTTGGTAAGAGTGTCCAAACCCCCGGAACGACAACATCGCGTCTTGAAGAGGATATGAGTAAAATTTTGACTTTATCGATAGAGGAGACGGAAAAATGTTCTATGTACGAACAAGCACTGCAGAGGTTTTTACATTTTAAAACAGTCACTACCGATGCTAGAAATGCCAACGATACATCGATCAACAGTATTTCGGAAAACACGCGTAGAGGCAGACGTCGCCATCGAGTCTAATTCATCGGATAATCTGGACATTCTCGAGACCATCCCCACGAAGTATGCCGCAAAAACTGCAAATTTAATTAAACTATTGCGAAACACCGACAATATCACGTGGGATGATCGCGGTGTAATATCGATAGATGGCAGTGTTACTCGTGGAGCAAACATTATCGACCTTGTCAACGATGCTATGAGGTATAGAAACCACCATGCGGATACGATCAGTTTGCACGCATACTTCGAGAAGCACACGTGCCCAGGGAATTCGTAGGTAATAAGACTCTCTGGAACGCTGCCGAGACATTGTCGTCATCAGAGGATTCTTTCATGTCTTAAGACGAATCTCACGATACAACTGATAAAGAAGAGGAATTGGGGGCAATTGGTGGCGCCAACGACACAGATTCGTCCTATTTAGCCTATAAAAAAGGTGAAAAACAAAAAGGAAAAGAAAAAATCACGTGGAGGGGGTGGAATTGCGAGTACAAAAAACACCAGCACTACAACCTAAGAAAATTCGATTGATAAAACCGGCAAACTTGCAACTGGGACCATGGATGCGCCTAGGGGACGACGAGATGGCGTAGAGGGCGTTATAAACGACATGTCTACATCACCGTCATCCTCTAAATTTTTCACGGATGCCTTGATTAGTATTGTGTCCTTTGAGATGCATCTACCGGGCTACGAATTTCTGGGTCCAGGTACGCATCTTGAAGAGCGGTTGGCACGTGGTGAAACAGGCATAAATCCACTAGACAGAGCATGCCTTGAGCATGATATTGCGTACTCTGATAAAAGTAATCAAAACCATACCAAAGCAGACCGTGTATTCGCTGAGTGTGCCTTTTCGCGCATGTTGTCCGAAACGTCGGATCGTGAGGAGAAAGCAGCAGCCATAATGACTGTTTTTTGCATGGTCAGCAAAATTGCATTTGATAAGTTTTATAAAGGTATTAGGAATCTTGTTACAAGTAAGCGTGGCAGGAAACATAAAAGGTCAGTGAGTAAGAGAAAGTCAGATGGAGAAGACGCTTGAGCATCTTTATTACGACCTGCCTGTCCCATCAGCATATGCTGGCGGGTATAAGGTTGCACGTGACGTAAGCAAAAAATATAGCCGGGGGCAGGTTTCGCAATGGCTCGACGCTCAGAATTCTCACAATCTGCACAGACTGGTGCGACATCGATTCCCACGACGTATCTACAATGTATTTAGTTCTAACGAGGTGTGGGAGGCCGACTTAGCTGATTTTAGATCTTTGAAGACCTGTAACGATCGATACGCCTAGGTACTTGTAGTCATAGATGTGCTCTCAAAGTATGCGTGGGCGGAGCCTCTTTTAGACAAGACATCTAAAGCTGTCGCCGAGGCGTTTGAACACATTCTAGCGAAAAAAAAATAACAATGGCGGCGCAAGAGCAGAACACCCTATATATTTACAGGCAGACAAAGGTAAAGAATTTATAGGTCGTGAAGTACAGCAACTATTGAAAAAGAGAAACATTATTTATTGTACTGCTCGGGATCCTGATGTCAAGGCAGCCGTAGCCGAACGTTTTATTAGAATGCTGAAAGGTCGTTTGTGGCGTTATTTTATACATTTCCATACTAGGCGCTACATTGGCGTGCTAGATAATATTCTTGAGGCCTACAATAATTCATGGCACAGTGGGATAAAAATGATACCTGCTAAAGTAACCTTATATAATGCATCCATAGCCCGTCAAAATTTTAGGAGGCGCTACTGTGTCAAGCAATCACGTCAGCCTAAATACAGCGTTGGTGATTTAGTGCGTGTCAGTCGTGCTAGGAAAGGCTTTGATAAAGCATACGAGGGTGGTTGGACATTGGAGTTATTTAAAATTACTCGAATCGGCTCTTTGCGACAGCCGGTAGTCTATTTCGTGCAGGATCTCAGTGGTGAAAAAATTGATGGTTTCTTTTATGAGGAGCAGTTAAGCAGAGTGAGGAAAAATTTGACAGAGGATACTTTTGAGGTCCAGAAGATCCTAAAAAGTAAAGGTAGAGGGATAAGAAAGCAATACTTTGTGAGTTGGAAAGAGTATCCTGAAAAATTCAACTCTTGGATATTCGCTAAAGATTTGGAAAGTTTACTATGAGGGAAGAATTTTACATTGTTCTATCGAGCAACAATAGCGTGTATGTATACCCTGACAACACACCCACGAACTTCACCACACAGTTACCGCAAAACTTTTGCCTACATGGTGAGTGGTGTGTGGGTTTTACAGAGATTCAAATACCTCTCACATTTCAGCACATAAGCGGTGATAAGAAGGAGGGCGCTGTGTACGTGAGAAAATCGAAACGTGGACAAGTTGCGGCGAACGACGTACACTATGAGGAAGATATTGAGACATTCTGCGGGGTGAAACCAGGTGTTTATCGCGATATTGATGCACTTCTGGCAGAAATAAATAGCCTGAGTAATGTGAAAGATCATTTATATATTGAAATACAGTGCGGTGGGTACGTACAAATTACATGCAATTGCACCGCTGATTGCGCAGGCTATATACATACTTTTACGCTATCGAAAAAATTGTGTAGAATACTGGGACTCGAAGATAATCAATTAATATCTTGTGAGAATAAGGAAGAAAACTGCATTATTGGCAGTCGACCCGTGAATCTTGTAAATAGTTTACCTTCTGTACTGATGGTCTATAGGAGTATTTGTCAGCCGTACCTGACGGGGGATGTTTACACACGTTTATTGCGAGCTGTACCTCTTCGGCTAAATGCATACACTTATGGTAGCATACAGATTGCAAACTTTCCCTCACCAATGTATGTGTCTTTGTTGACATGCTCATTTCAGTCGATTGAGATAGATATAAGAGGTCAACACGGCGATTACGTGCCATTCGACTATGGTCTATTGACGGTGACACTTCACTTCAAACGTATCCGATAAAATGTCTTCGCACAGAGAGCTATTTATTGAGCAATGTGGTGGTGGGGGTGGTGAAATTGACGATTCTACTAATTTTAGCACACCAACGCACACCACAGGTATTGGTGGTTACAGTAGTAGTAGATACCCCTATCAGTTAGGTGCAGGTATAGGAGGCTTTATGAAAGGTCTATACCGACGTGCAATACCTAGACTTAAGGAAAAACTCAAAGAAGGAGTGGCGAGAGTCCGTAAACAGGCTATCCACAGTGCTGCCAACATTGTGCATGACATTGACATACATCATAAGCCGATCAACGAGTCACTTCGTAAACGTATAGGAGAGGGAGGTATGAGACTTTTTAAAATGAAGGCCGATAGTGGAGATGTCGTAGATGAACCGGAGTATAAAAGAAGGCGCGTGCCAAACAGAGTATCTCCTTGTACAGTAAGAGAAAGATAGAGCAGAAGATGAAGAAGAAAAATTGTAGAAAAGACAATAAGACAAAGAGGAGAAAATAGACTGGAAAAATGAATAAAGGTCGCTCTGTACGAGATATTTGTGAAAATTGACACAACATGGCGTTTTTACACACTCATTCTTGTGAATCATTAAAGTCTGAATTATCGCTCTTTGAATTGCCGACGATGCAGACAGCTATTGAGAATTCTCACTGGGTGCAGTACAAGCCGATACCGTCGCTTACCGACCAATCGCCAATAGAATTTACCATTCCGGGAAATGTCGAGTATCTGGATTTGGCTCATACGGTATTGAGTGTGCGCGTGCACATAACGTCAACTGGTGCAATACCCGAAGACGCGACTGTGGGGCCTGTGAATAATTTTATGCACTCACTGTTCAACCAGGTTGACGTATTCTTTAATCAGAAACCTGTTTCACCACCAAATAATGCCTATGCCTACAGATCGTACATTGAAACTTTGCTTAATTATGGTCCTGCGGCAAAAAAATCTCGTTTGACGAGTGTTTTGTGGAATGACGACACAGTAGGATTTATGGATAACTTGCAAGATAATAACAAGGGCCTTGTGAACCGGCGAGATGTTATGACTAATAATAAAATTGATATGGTCGGCCATTTGCATTGTGACGTCTTTAACCAGGATAGACTTTTACTTGAAGGCGTCGAGGTCAGAGTACGACTTGTACGCTGCCGAGACAGTTTCTGCCTCATGGATTCTTC
>UELU01137719.1:451-15955 GCA_900490025.1 Megastigmus dorsalis | reverse complement strand
AGTTATTTACCATGTTTTCTATGTCAACATCAATGTTCGGCCACCACACATACGATCTAGTAAACATCTTTATTTTAATAATTTCAAGATGAGTTGCATGTAACTCTTTTAGTACCAATTTTCTCATTTTTGTTGGTATAACCGCTCTTAAGCCCCAGAACAATACTCCTTTCGCGCAAGTCAACTCCATTCTTTTGTTGAACATGATTGTCATGTCATGAGACAAACTTTTTGAATTATTTGGCCATGTGCCTAAAACATATTTCATTGTGTTCAAAATTAAATCATCTTTTTTACTTTCTTCTGCTAATTTTTTATGATCATATGAAATTATCCCCTCTTCAAAAAAGTTTACTTGTGAAAAATCAGTGTTTACTATTTCTGTGTCGTCTTCTATTGGTAATCTCGAAAGTGCATCACAGTTTGCATTTGCTTCTGATCTAATATGCTCTATTTCGTATCTAAACCCCGATAGATAGTAAGCCCATCTTTGAAATCTATTATCAGCCGTTTGCGGAATGCCTTTTCGAGGCCCCAATATTAGTTGTAACGCTTTGTTGTCGGTTTTCAAAATAATTTCTTTGCCAAAGATGAATTGATAAAATCGCGTGAAGCCAAAAACTATAGCCATTGCCGCTTTATCAAAAATTTTTCTATTCATTTCATGCTTTGCTATCTTTTTTGATGCATATGCTATAGGGTTTTCTTCTCCCGATTTGTATCTATGAGAAAGGACAGCGGATAATCCGCAATCAGACGCGTCGCACGCAAGCACAATTTTTTTTGCTGGATTCTAGTTCACTAGAACTTTTGGTGACATTAGTTCATTTTTCACCCATTCAAACGCTTTTGTACATTTATCCGTCTATTCGAATTTTTCGGTATTTCTCTAAGTCATACAATGGTTTTAATTTCTCTGATCTATTCTCAAGAAATCTAGCATAGAAGTTTATCAATCCTAAAAACGATGAGAGTTCTTTAGTATTTTGCGATTGAGGAGCATTTGTCATTGCTGTTCTTTTTGATTGTGACTTGTGAAGTCGGTTTTTGTCTATTACAAAACCTAGAATTTCTAATTTATCTTTCATAAAAAAACTTTTTCCTTTATTCAATCTTGTAATCTTTGACAGACTTTATGTAAATTAAATAAATGTCCTCATCCATTTTTTCCCGTGACATATATATTGTCAATGTACGTAATCACTGCTTCGATTCCGCGCAAACATTCATCCATTTTTCGCTGTATGTCTGACGGCGCTGCCGACACACCTTCTGGTATTTTCGTGTACCTGTACAAGCCTTTATGTGTTACTATCGTGAGCAGTTTTGACGTTTCTTCGTCAACTGGGAATTGCATGTAGCAATGCGTCAAATCCAACTCAGAAAAAGAGTTACCCCCTTGTAATTTTGTAAAAATCTCATCTATTGTATGTAAAGGATATTTGTCTATTATCATATATGGATTCAATGTCATTTTGAAACCACCACATATCCTTATTTTTCCATTACTTTTAAATGTGGGAACTATAGGTGTTGCCCATTCACTCACTTCGACTGCTTTCAAATGACCTAATTTTGTCAATCTATCTAACTCTTTTTCTATGAGTGGCTTTAACGCTATTGCTATGTGTCTACTTTTCAATGCTACTGGTCGCGTATTTTCTTTCAAATAAATTTTGGATTCACTCTTGTTGTACAGGCCTGGCGTTTGACTGAATAACTCTGCGTATTTTCTACAAAGTTCATCTTTAATATTTTCGATTTTTATAGCGTTGATGTCACTACATTTCGCGTCAACTATTTGCAAAGGCCACAGCTTAAAAGATGCTAACCATTGTCTACCTATTAACACCGGACCTGTACCTAGTAATACAAAACATTCCAAAATACAAGTTTTCTCACTGTAATTAACCGTTAAATTTGTTAATTTTCCTACCGGTTTTAAAATATTACCATCATAAGCTTTCTGTACGAACTAATTTACTGTCTTTAAAGTAATTATTATAACACCTGTTTGAAATTACCGTGGCATATGTGCCCGTGTCTACATCCATACTAATTTTTTTCTATTAATGTATACCGTCTCGTACATCGGTGTACCTTCATTATCGCGCGTACAATTTTTTCGTGTACCGTTACTTATGTTAATCGTAAAAAAATCTTGATCGTGGCCGTTCCTCATGTTGTTGCTTGTTGTTGAGCTGCTATCGTCGCCTTCTTCTGCGTCATCCGTCTTCTGCTGGATCTTTTGGACTCGTTCTCTCTCCAGTCGAATATTTCTACCATGAATTTGAATATTATATTTTTAAAATTGTGCAAAAAGGAAGAAATTTTTTTTTAATTTTAGGCACACTGTATCATAAAGTTGCATTTTACGCACTCATATGGGTGTGTAAAAACGAATTTTACGCACACTATGCTAAAATAGTACATTATACAACGGGTACGGAAAGGCTTTATTTACGAAACGAGAGAATTACGGCCCGAGCCGAAGGCGAGGGCTGTAACGAGTGAAGTAAAAAAGCCTTTACGTACCAGTTTCATACCGTATTTTATAGTACGAGATGCCGAAAACAAGCAACGAATTTGCGATTTTTAGGTTAGAGTGCTATAAAAAGTTTTGCTGAGAATTATCGCTCATGCGAAATTCTATTACGTATTGATAATACGACGGCAATAAGCTATGTTAACAAAATGGGAAGCATCCAGTTCCCAAAGCTTTCAGAACAGAGTAGAGAGATTTGGCAGCGGTGCGAACTAAGAGACGTATGGATATTTGCTTCATACATAAAATCGTCTGAAGATTTCGAGGCAGATCGAGCATCTCGTACCTTACCGCAAGATACCGAATGGCAACTAGCTGATTTTGCTTTTCAAAAAATTAGAAACAAATTCGGCAATATTGAAGTTGATCTTTTCGCTACAAAATATAATTCAAAATGCAATATTTTCTGTTCATGGTTCCCTGATTGCGACGCGTTAGCAGTTGATGCATTTACAATACACTGGAAAGATATTTTCTTTTACGCTTTCCCACCTTTTGCTCTAATATTGAGAACTCTTCGAAAAATTTGTCGAGATAACGCAATAGGTGTAATGGTAGTCCCTTTTTGGCCGGCGCAGGCTTGGTTCCCTCTATTTGTAGAACTTCTTGTATCCGAAACTATAAAATTTACTCAGAAAGAAAATTTATTAAAATGTCCTTCCAGGAAGAAACATCCTATGCGACAGACCCTTACCCTGGTTGTAGGAGTCTTGTCAGGGAAGCGTACAGAAGAAGAGGAGTTCCCGAGGAAGCCGTGGAAACGATGATCTCTTCTTTAGCCTCATCAACTATAAAGCAATATAATAAACCCTTAAGACTTTGGTGGAACTTCTGCCACGAAAAAAGAATACCGATATTTGATACATCAACTTCTCAGATATTAGAATTCTTGTCACTCACTTTTAAAAAATTGAATTATTACGGCACGCTTAAATCTTATCGCTCTGCAATATCATTAATAACTTCGATAGACATAGGTAACGATCCATGTATAAAACGTTTTTGCAAAGGTGCATCAGTAGAAAAGCCGCAAAAACCGAAATACGAATACACGTGGGACCCGACGATAGTTTTATCACACCTTTCAAAATTATATCCGAATGAAGAACTATCCTTAGATAAACTCACTAAAAAGCTAGTGACTACATTCGCCCTAATTACCGCTCAAAGAGTTCAGACTTTGACGAAAATTCGTCTAAATAATATTAAATTTATAGGTGATAATTCGGCGCTTATATTTATAACAGATCGCATCAAAACTTCGGGAAAAAATCCTATTCATCCAACTCTTGAAATTTCAAAATTTGAAGATAATCAAACACTTTGTGCGCTAACAACCTTACGCAGTTACATTGCGAAAACAGCAGAATTTGGGAATGGCATGGATTTTTTAATTTTAACGACCAAAAAGCCTTACCATGCTGCAAGTTCTCAAACTATAAGTCGTTGGATAAAAGAAGTATTAAATGAAAGTGGAATAGACACATCAATTTTTACAGCGCACAGTACTACACTTGCGGCGACCTCCGCTGCTAAGCGTAAAGGTATAAACTTAGAGATTATTCGAAAGCAGCCGGATGGACAAAAAATTCAAACGTATTTGCCAAATTTTATAATCGCCCATTAGCACAGCCTACTTTTGCGTCTAGTATTGTACACACAAACGTTACTTAATATGTATTTTAGTTACATTAAATAAATTTCATGTTCGCTGAAATTTTAAATCGCAATAAGCTTTAAACAATTACTATTTGATCTTGAGGACGAGATAACGCAATATAATTAATGATCAAACGAACTTACCTGTAAGTGAAGTTCGATCATAATTATATGAGTTATCTCATCCGAAGAGATCAAAACCCACCCTACCGAAAATAAAATACCCAAATTGCGATTTATTATTATTAAAGCTCTAAAAGTAATGAAAATACGACTGACAGCTAAACAAAAGCACGTCAATAAAAAAAATTCTTTTATTTACATAAAACTCTGAAAATGCTGTGTATTGGATCCGCAACTGACGTTACTACTATTTGATCTCTTCGGACGAGATAACTCACATAATTATGATCAAACTTCACTTACAGGTAAGTTCGTTTGATCATTAATTATATGCAACTCAATTTTGAAATATGATCATGTTACACACTTTTCGAATCGCATTACATCAACTTTTTAACTAGCAGTATATCATATTATGTTTTGATTTAGGATTATACGAATAGGAGCAGTTGATATACAAAACTAGTGTCAGTATTTATTCGTTTGTTTGTACATTATTTTAACAAATCAAAATTATTCTCTCTTCTGTCTTCCATCGTCAATCACTCTCATCACAACAGTCACATTACGAACATATCGCAATTTCTGAAGGCAATTACAATCTCCTTGCAAATAAATCGAATCGAAAGCTTATACCCGCTCAAACAAACCCGAAGCCATTATTTTCAAATTCTCGCGGATCGCCGCGGCCAACAATTCAGAGACTCGGCAATATTAATGCTGAGTCATCATGGTGCTTCCTTCCCCATCCCTTATGTTAGTCATACGAACCCGAGGCCTATCCACAAAAGCGCAAAGAACGAGCCGCCCGACCGCGGAAAATTTTGCTCATGAAAAGGATGTCACGCCACCACTGCTGAGAATTTCTTCGCGTGATTAATAAGGCCCCACTTAATGCTGCTCTCGCTGCTGCTCCCGCTGCTGCTGCAAAGTTTTACACGTGCATGCCTCTACGGATTTATATCAGTACGTCAAGGCTCCACGGCTGCGAAATTATGATTGCACTTGTCCACGAACGTGTAATTTAGATGTATATAAACACAGAAGAGGCGCCGAGTACGACGATTTAATTTATTAATTGCTTTCATTATTTTTGCCCGGGCCACCGCGCATACTCTCGGACAAGATACCCCAGCAGTGCCTTTAGAAATTTAACGAAATATTAATTTAGTTTAGCGAGCATAAATTATTGTGCTAGACAAAAACTGGCGACTATCGATGATGAGGTTTCGGATTTATCACTAGTCCCTTTTTAAAATCTCTTGTAATCTAACAAACATCAGCTCGATACACAAGCTTAAATTTTCACCTACCCACAATTGAGTGCTCATATCGAATCCCGGATCTCTCTCTCGCAGAAAACATCACCCCTATATATATATATATATGAGTATACTTTGAAACATAATCGACGACTGAACATTCCGCGGTCCTGTTCTGTACAACGCGAAATTCGCGGACTTATGTAAATCGAGCTGCTTGACGTCGTAGCTCCCATGCATACGTCGCTGGAATTATAAAGGTGCGGCAGTCGCCCCGAACGAAAGCGAGAGAGAGAGAAAGAGAGAGAGAGAGAGAGAGAGAGAGAGAGAGAGAGGGAGAGAGAGAGAGAGGCTGAAGGGAGGCAAACGGCTTTGTATACTTCCCGACGTGCTTTATCTCGCTTTATCGATGATGGCTGGGGCTGAGGGATCAAACCTGCATTACACGTGAGTTGACGAGCCATTTTTCCAAATTAGATACCGCAAGAAGGATCGCTTATAATGCCGGGCGAGAGGGTGAGTCAGTCATCTCGTTAAATATTTGAGGGCGAATATAAGCCTAATGGGATCTGGGGGTTTGACTGGCGAAAATAAAGCACTATAGTGCTCGAGGGGGTATTAAAGCTAGCATTGTATTATGCACAATATGTTTTTTTCCTTATTCATTTCTTATTGTCTTCTCTTTCAGTTATAAAAAAAGTCTTTCCTTTTTCTAGCTGTACCTATTTCAACCAGTTTCTACAATCTAATAATCACACCTTTAACTAAAAAATAAAAGTCTATAGATACAAGAGTTCAGCATGAGAATCTCTTTGCAAATCAACGTAAATAAGCCAAACGAATCCTTGGCATCGAATTACTCCAGGCTGATGGACACAAAACAATCCACTTCTTTCCTCGGTCGTCCCCATCAGTTCCTATGTAATCGACTACTCTCGCCTCTAAAACGTTAATTGTTGCATCGGCGCGGTAACGGCTCTGTCAGCCCGTGCTGCAACAGCAACGACAGTGTATATAGTAAACCTGGGCGTACGCCCCCCCCCCCTCTCCTTCCTCCTTTCCACACCCCCTGTGATCCTGGAACGTACCAGGGGATAGTGGGAACGACTTTGGGAGCGAGAGAGAGAGAGAACGGGTTTCCAGCGGGCTGCGATGTGCAGAGTACGCGGTGTCGTGAGAGGGCCGACGCTTTCCACGCGTACACTCGTCGTCCTCCTCCTCGTCGTCGTCGACATCGTCGTAGTCGTCGCGGCTAACGCAATTATTCAATTTGCATCCGCAATGCGACGTCATGAATCCCTCGAGGAATTTCCATTTATGCGCTCTTGGCTGGCTAGAGAGTGAGAGAGAAAGGATAAGGGGGGGGGGGGGGGGGGGGGGGGGGGGAGATGCCGCGAGGTACTGGGTTAAGGGACGACTTTTGCTACGGGCCACCCGCGTAGCAACTGCTGATGAGATTCAAATATTTGGATACATTAGGCGCGACGAGTAGCTTCCGAAAGAAGCCTCGGAAGCTTTCGCTCTCGAGTGATATTCGTTTCTTCTTCCCTCACTAACGCTCGTTTGCTCCTTCTGTCTTTCTTTTGGCTCTGACTCTCTCTCGTTTGCTTCGCCTCCTTTTCCTTCGGCTCGCCCGACATTTTTCTCCTCTTTCCCCGAGTTTTTGCTTTCTTCGCCGCTGTCACTGCTTCTTCTTATTGTCTTACCATCTCTCGCTTAAAAAGGTAGTAGAAGTAGTTTTTAATTGATTGTTGTTGTAGAATTAAGAGTTGGAAGGACTTTTAATGATGTCGCACCGAGGAGCTGCTTTTAAAATATCGCTGCTGCTGCTGGTCAGAATATCCCGTTATTCTAATTGTTGATTTAAAGCGATACAATTGCGTTCTGGTCAAGTGGTTTACCGAATTCACAGATTAAGTCCATTGATTAACAGCGTTTCGTGGGTTATAGGATAAAGAATAATTTTCCTATACCAATTAGTATTTGAATTCGTGATTAACTGATTTAGTTCTGATCCAATACACTCCTCGAGTTGATAAGAATGCGATTATGTCATTTCTTGATAGTTATACAATCTCTTCGAGTTGAAGGTTCGAACGAGAGAGAGAGAGAGAGAGAGAGAGAGAGAAGGAGAGAGAGAGATAGATAGATAGATAGACAGATATTTGTTTATTTGTAAATATTTACAAAAAGTATAACATATATAATTACACATATTTTTCTTTAAGATTACAATAAAATTACATCAAGTCGAGATTATTATTGCACTTACTATGATATCATAGATTTGCTTACTCAGATAAACTAAACTATTTTCAAATCAATCTTAAAATATTGCACAAACCTATTACTAATATCACAGCGCGTCACATAAAATGCAAATAAACAGAAGTTTCAAAATCAGTCGATATCTATCATATAACAATACATTTAAAAATAAAAGTCAATCATTCGCTCTACTCATTCATTCGTCGACACACTCACGCTAATAAATACACTCACACTTTAAAATCAATTTATTTGTTACAAAACTAAATAAGTTAACTTACAGCTCATTCGATTGCCCTTAGTGCGACGTGTAAGTCATTCAATTCATAACTAAAACTTGTGCTTATTACGGAATGAGGACACAGGCTCCGTCTCTGGATGACTAGGCATCAAGGTCGAGAAGGTGTTTAAGCACCGCCGTTTTGAATCCGCACAAAGATGGAATGTTGCAGAGATTGGCTCGGAGAGAGTTCCAGAAGCGCGCACAATGAACCTGGAAAGATCTCTGCTAGCGCACCTGGGCTGGTGTTTATTGAAAAAAGCCGTATTTAACCTGGTTCATTTTGTCGGAAGATTTTATTCATAAGGATGGCTGCAAAATACATCCTCCGACTGTCAACGCACAACCATCCCAGCTGCTTTCTATAGGGGGTGATGTGCTCATCCCTCCTGACACCGTAGATAAATCGCACACATGTGTTGTTCAGTCTCTGTAGCATGGTTCTTTGTTCGCCGGACGCGTCAAGACACACCACAGCGCAGTAGTCAAGATGGGGTAGAACTAACGCTTCAACCAGCCTTCTGCGAAGAGTCTATGTGGTACATGCCCTTATAAACCGCAGGCTATAAAGGGCTTTATTTACTTTTTTCGTTACAGAACGTTATCAACCTGCGGTTTCCACGTTAATTTGCTATCTAATGTAACCCCGAGACTCACTACGGCGTCTGAAAACGGCACAAGCGCTCCGCCCCCCATGTGAACGTCTGCCAGTCCCATTTTAACTAAATCATTAACATATTTTTTAGAACCAAATAAAATCACTTTGGTCTTGCCAGCATTGAGACGGAGGGACAAGCGCTCGGCCCACATCGACACCAGTCGAGCCGCATCAGACAGGCAAGCTATGCCCTCCAGAAGTTCACCTGCAGGCACTTGCAGGTAAACCTGGAAGTCATCGGCATATAAAATGTGCTTGACCGTCCCACGATCAAAGAGGTCTTTTAGGTCATTTATATAGAGACTGAAGAGCAAAGGTCCGACGACCGACCCCTGTGGTACACCTAAATTTGTCTCAACCCACGAAGAAGAACCATTTTTAGATAAAACGCGTTGAGTGCGGCCTTGTAAATACGATTTAATTCACAGGAATGCGGACCTCGAAAACTCGAGATCGAGGAGAGAGAGGAGAGAGAGAGAGAGAAATAACCATCGCCGCGGATATCCTAACACGCACAGATCCCGACTGCTGCATGCACGTGCCGTCCTGGCTGTGATATCTTGGCAGATTTTCGCGATTCCGAGCGAAATCGAACTCGCCAAACGCAGTGAGCGCGCGAGCGGCAGCTTATACTCGTCACAGGTAATCCTCCAACGATTGTCGCGTGTACATACACATACACCCGAATAGAGAAAAAGGAAGTATAGTATAGAGGGTAAGAGATAGAGAAAGATACACATGCACACACATACAGAAAGAGAGAAAGAGAGAGAGAGAGAGAGAGAGAGAGAGAACAGAGCAATTCCATCGTAAAACGTCTCTTACTCGTTTCCGAGCGAGAGCGAATCTCACGTAGTACATATACTGACGCAGTTCGCACGTAGCGAATTCGCGAGGTAAGGGTGCAAAGGGACGGGGGGGGGGGGGGGGGGACTACGAGTCGCAGTACCGAACGAACCAATCGTAGCCGCTACACCTACGCGCCGGGGCATGCTCTCTCTCGCCTTCTCTCGTGCGCGCCGACTTTATGTCGTTCCCCGTCATTCGCCGACGTTGCCTTCGATTTCCTCTTCTTTTTTGCGCCTTCACTTCATCCCCTTGGCATCCCATGCCCGAGTTTCCCTTGCTTCCAACTCGCATACCTTTTCCTTCCCTCCCGTGCGTGTATTTTCCTTTTCTCTATACTCTTCCATTTTATCTCTTTCTGACTCTCTCGTTCTCTCCACCCCCTTTATATCGATTCCGGGGGTATTTTTTCACGTGTTTTTACCGTTGCTATCTTCGCCTTGGTCCCATTGTTGCGTTTACATTTCTTGCACCCGTGTAAAACTAGCGAAGATTTCGTACGACGATTTAAGAAGATTCTCTCACAGCTGCGAGAAAAATTTACGGCTCAGCAAGAATCGTTATGTAGAATTGAATAGAAATTTTAAGATAGGAATCGATTGCACTTTAGATATTACCAATAGTAATTGCTTCTTTTCTCGTTTCTCGTTTATAGATGTATTGAAAATATATAAATATATTGTTAGATGAGAAGAAGAAGTTTATGCACGTAAACTGATAATGCTAAAAGAGTTTCATCCCGAATATTATGCGAGTGTTTGTATAGCATACGCTAAATTTGTATAGCATAAATAGACAGTAATTAGCAACATTAAGTACCATGTTTATCCATTTGCTCGATAATTCGTAAGCTAATTCTGTAGCTAATTCAATTGCAGTGTAATTATTATTCATAAACGTAGCACATTATTGCGTGTTCATCTTTGCTTTTATGTTTATAAATAATTCCTGCAGACACGGAACACAGAGCGAAGAAAATGGAATATTCGAGAATACAAAGGATTAGCATAATTTTTAATATGTTGTGTATTTTAGATTCTAATTCAGTACAATTACGTTTATTACTGTCCTTTATTTGTTATTTTTCCTAGTTTTTTCGTTTCCTGGTCATGAATTTTTTATTACTTTTCAAAAATT
The DNA here is from genome assembly GCA_900490025.1 of Megastigmus dorsalis. NCBI lineage: Eukaryota > Metazoa > Arthropoda > Insecta > Hymenoptera > Megastigmidae > Megastigmus > Megastigmus dorsalis. The sequence continues at coordinate 5,177 of UELU01137719.1, read as the reverse complement.
TTAGTACATAATCAGGTATAAATATAAGATGTTTTAAAACGAAAACCTAAGAACCGATACTTTGAATAACGTGGTTTATAGGTGACACAGCACAACCAACGTGTATATAAGTCAGTACTATATAAGAAATCGTATTTTTCTTGAAATATTCAATAACAACGAGAGATCCTCTTCAATCAAATATCGTCATCTCGCGATATTTTTATTTATTAATTCTCCTCAATAGCAATTACTCCCTCTCGCAGCTCTTCATTTATCGGTTTCCCCTCTCTTTTTACCGCCGGCACTCCTCATACATTTTTCGCTCGAGTTGGCGAATAGAAGCCCACTTGCTCCCTCTCTCTTCGAGCTCCGTCCAGCTTCCTTTTTTACTCTTATCCTCCTTCTGTTCCTCTCTTTTCGTGAGAGAGGCCGTATATCGAGCAGAAGGAACTCGTAATTCTCCCACAACCGGCGCAATCCCCCCCCCCCTACTCCTCCCTCCTCCTCACCACATCCTACCTAACGTTCTGGTCCTCCTTCTGCCAGTCGGAATGTCGTCGACTATGAATCGCTCGTAACTCACACATCCCGCATCCGGTCACCACCCCCCCCCCCCTCCTCCTTCCCATCAACCGATAAATTGGATATTGTTTTAACTTTCGATACATTTCACGTCTCAAGAGAGGGTGACAGGGTGGATGAGGTTGTAAAGACGGCGGCATGATTGAGCCCGGACGACATAAATCTCGCCTGCGGGCTTTGATAAGTCTGCAGAGTCAAGTTTGCATGGGGCCGAGTGCGTTATAAGCGTAACCGGGGTGTGAGATTGTTTACAAGTGGTTATAGCGCGCCGCACTCCTTTTTTCTCTCCCTTCTATCTCTCCCTTTTTCCTTCTCTCATTTTTTTCGCCCTCGCGCGTTTTATATACCGATGGCGAAAAAAGTTGGATACGGGCGTTAATCATGTGTGCGCTAACTTGAGCTGCCCGCCCAACCCCCCTTTATATATACGTCTGAGAAATTGAATTTACGGTCCTTGGCGTTATACGACGCGCCTATAGCGTGCGGTGCGGCAGTGCTCGCTCGCACGAATGTGTATGTTATTCGAGATAGAGCTGAGTTTGGCGAATTTTCGGGAGTGATCATTTTTATGACGCGCGTGAGATTATTGGGTATTAGAGTCGAGAGTGGAGCGCAGTCTCGCAGAGTTTATGGGAAGAGAGAGAGAGAGAGAGAGAGAGAGAGAGAGAGAGAGAGCGAGAGAGAGAGTTTATTGGAGCGACAGGTGGGATTTAGGGCGAGATTATGTGCGAATAATAAGATTGTCCGAGATGAATGGCTTTTCATAAAATTGCGCGACTTTTTTTACTTATTAATGGAAATAATTCGCTGGTTTTAAATGAAAATAAAAAGTATAATGCTTTTACTAGTATTTGTTAAATAAATGTTAGTTTTACGAAAAGACACTTTTGCAAAATATAGGATGAAGATGCGTACTAGATACACAAGCCTGTCGCTACCTAATATCACGAGTATAGGTACAGATATGCACTCGTGATATTGCCACTGCCCATTTGTGGACGATGTTACATTATCATTTACTGATGATGCTACATTGCCCAGGTCAACTGAAATTCGAAGTAAGCCGCTCTATTTGGGATACTCAGAACTCAGTATATAGATTCCAAACAAGTTTGGGTAGTATCGAGCAGGTTAATTATTAAGACAGTGTAATTTCGACGTCAATCGCAATATAGCTAATATATATACAAACACTAAACTTGGTAGACTGCATTTCTCTTTGATTTAGGTATTTACGTACGATACATTTGTAAGTTTAATGCACGAATACAATTGATAAGGTTTGATTTTTTTTCACGGTTATTAACCGACACTACTGCATTTTTCTCGTTTTATTGGAATAACTTCAATGCAGCTTATATAAAATCATAATGTAAATTATATCAGTCGACAGTGACAATCAATATAATAATATCAACACAACAACAACATTGCCGCCACGTAGACCTCATAAACAAACGCAAAATAAATCGATCTCTCGATAAGAGCCTTATAGCGCGAGAGAGAAGGGAGTGTCTATAATATGTACAATGCGCACGAAGAAGGAGAAGCAGAGCGAGCGAGAGAGAGAGCCGGAGAGAGAGAGAGAGAGAGAGAGAGAGAGAGAGAGAGAGAGAGAGAGAGAGAGAGAGAGAGAGAAAGTGAAAGAGAGAATTAGACTGCAGCCACGAGAAAAAATCAAGCAAAATGAAATACCGTCGAGATGGCGCGGGCGGTGGTGAAAGAGAAGGAGAAGGAGAGACAAGATGAAAGTCTCGGGGTATAGACATATAGAGGCGCTACCGTGCGAAACATGCAGACGTCAGTAGCACATGCGGCCCCTCTGCGTATACGATGGAAGCTTGCCATTACTCATTATACCTCAGCGGCGGCAAGTTAAACTGTACACGACTACCGCAAATGTCATCGTTCGCATCCGTGACTGTTTCTGATTTTGCTCGACTGCTATGCTCTGTTGCGCAAACTGTCACTCACACACACACACACCTGCATGTGTACGTGTGTGCGGGAAGCCGAGTATGCGAGGGTGAAAAAATGGGAAGGATCGCGAAAGTCAACAAATGCGTTCTAGAGAGCCTGTATCGTATATATATGTGCGAAATGAAGGAGCGAGAGAAACAAATATTGGTTTGTATCGCATGCGGAAGAGGCAAAAGAGATTGAGTTGCTGCAGCCGCTCGCGTTTTAAGCTTCCCTACTGCCAGTGCGTGCGTGGAGAATCTTTGATTAGTATTGGCAAAGATTTTCCGAATGAATTGGAAGTTTTCTCATGTGATTCATCATTATTTGGAGATTCACCATCATTTTCAAACAAAGGTGAAAAATACAGTGATAAATAAAAGAACGATTTCGATAAAAACACGCTCAAGGTCAGCCGCGCTGATAAAATACTTCGAAAACTCGTAGGTCCCACATTTTATAGCTATAAGATTCTCAAAATTGCTTAGTTCCACAGTTTTATCCCGTGACAGCTTCGAGTGATTATAAAAACTGCGAAGCTTTACTTCCTATCTAGGTATATTACATTTTTCAAAAGTCAATAATATTTACCCCTTACATAAACATTACAAGCAATCGAGATAGAAAAATCACCAAGCTAAAAATGTGTATACGATTATATAGTAAGAGCCTAGAGGCAAGGAAACTTAAGTACCAAAAGCGAGTAATATCGTTTCATCTTAAAACCTATACTAAGGCAATGAAAATTACATCTCCTCCGCAATCATATACATAAGACCGTAAAGCAATTTTTCATAATGAACGGAGAATGATGATGATATATTATGCCGCCATTTTTTATGAGCTCGAAAAACTTAGCCAACCGAATAAAATGCTGCATCTGCAAAAAAGCAACCACACGACCCGAGGCTATATCATATATACGAGAAAATTTTTGAAGACGGTAAAAGACCAAATAAAAAGAGTCGAGAGTTGAAGCGGCAGAAGGGAGTTAAAAAAAAACAAGCTAGTCGAAAAAAACGCAGAAACGAGGAGAGACGGGAGCAGAGACGACGACGATATATATGAGAGTAGCCGTGAGGAAATATTGTCGCACTCGAAAGCGGAATTATTTACCAATTATTTTTCGCTGCCTTACTCCGCTAGTCGAATGCAGTCGCAGCAGCAGAACTCTCCTCACTACGTGTCTCTGTTGAAGAGAGTCCGTTTATCGTTAGCCCCCCTTCTCTCTCTCTCCCTCTCTCTCTTTCACTGCAGTTCTTTTTCTTGTCGCCGTGGCGCACGTCAGCGCCGGCAGAAGCTGCTGGTGCTGCGATAGGCGACGCTGAATTAATCGTCGACTCAAGTCGTCTGACACGGATATTCCTTGTTTTTTCATCTTCTTTTCCTTTCCTTCTTTGCCTCCTCTCGACAATCCGCTTATTCAACCCTCGTAATTGATAAAATTCTGTATATTTTTGTCTGTTTCTCAGTTTTTTCCTCTCTCCATCTATCTGTTGTCACGCGTGCATGAATATGACGAGCTCTTACCCGCATGGTATTTCAATTAAATGGGGGTACTTGAATTCTTATGTAAGCAGTGATACTTTATACATTGAAAAGTCGAAGCGTATCAATCTTAAGCGAGAAAAAAGTATATGGGAACAGATATTTATGTTTCGTGCAACATGACAGACGGAATTTGAATTCGCACGTGAATAAACTTAATTTTTATGAGTTTATCTTTAGGGAATATAAAATTTCAACAGAAAATATACAAAGCGAATGATGATAAAACGGAATGTCGTGTGACTCATATGCACGTATATCAGAATTCAGTTTATTTCTATAAAATGCTTTTAGACAATTCTTAGCTTGTTAATTTTTTAAATAATAAATTTAATAATTTAGTGTAACAATTCCACCAATTATCTTAATTGTAATATTTTGTGTTTATAATTTTTTTTTATAATAAAATTCACTCCTTTTTTGGTAATATTCTATAACATCATATTTATTAAAATGGTTCTCTTTCTAATAACACAGGCCCACAACAAAAATAAAAAGGTCTGTGCAGTTAACCAGACCTATGATTTCTTGTGTATTTTTCGACGCTGAATCCGAATTTGCAATAAAAAAACTAGGGTCCAGCTACATATTTGGGGGTTTTCCATGAAAAACCTCATTTTTTTCGATTTTTTCATGGTTTTTCTTAGATTAAAAA
>UELU01137718.1:0-12810 GCA_900490025.1 Megastigmus dorsalis | reverse complement strand
TATTTGTTCATAAATGCTTTTTCTTATAACCAAATGATTTCTTTACTACAAAACCTTATTTATTTAACTTGAATAAATATATTGATTAAACATAAAAAATGAATATGTAATTTTGCGAATGAATCATTTGTTTGAAACAAACAAATGATTTGTCTAGTTCCAAGAGACAATTTATTTGAAACAATATATACTTTTAGTTGAGTAAAAGAAATATGTATTTGCTAAAGTATTGACTTATTACAGAATAATTAGTTTGTTTCAAAGAAATATTTACTCAATTTAAAAAACAAATACTTAAAGTAACAAAATATTAATATATCACTTTGATTTATTGTGTATTACAAACAAATACCTGTTTTTTTTTTGGTTTGAAGAAATAATTTAGTTAATGCAAATAAAAATTTTTTTGTTTCTAATAATTTTTTAATTGAAAAATTATTTATTCGTACCAAATAAATGTTTACGTTTTTTTAATAAATCACTTGATTATTTTGAATAAATATTTATTAAAATAAATATTGTACTCTCAATGACATCAATGTATTTCATTCGAATAAATGATTTAATTAATGTGTTAAAAAAAATTCTTTTAATCAAATAAGCTTTCTTTGAATTGACTAAACATAAAACTAAGTAACTGAAATGTTAATCCCAAACAAATATTTTATCAAAGCAAATAATAGTCAACTCAGCTTCAATAAATATTTGTTTAAATCAAAGAATTTGTCGGCAACGAAATGCATTTATTTGAATCAAAGAATTTTTTTTTTCAGTGTGCTACTGCCACATATTACTTTAATAGTAATAGACAAAAGTCGTGACAGATCGAGTTTTGCGAACAAAGGGTTGAACAGTTTACCCTTTGTAGCAAAACTAATTGTCATGCGTATTAAATTTTACTTTTCCAACGTTATTTATTTATTTAACAACTTTATAATTTTTCAATCCTTCAGCTTGCATTACACACACTAGCAGTAACTCTTATATATTAGCGGAAAATCGTATTTTGCAGTTCTCTCTTCAAGGCTATCCTCACCTCAACCACTATTACAAATTTCCCGTTGACCAATAAGGCCTGAATAGCTTTTATCGAATTCTTCGCCATAATCACTCGCCTACCTATGCGAGCCTGCGAGCGCAAGAATCGCCTAATCATTCTGACAATGAATTACTTCGGAAACTTTCGAAACCCACGCATACAGCGCATAAATATAACAAAATAAAAAGAAAAGCAACTTTTTTAGAAGCGATTCGCGAACTGCTTTAGATTATCGCGCGACTGCTATATACAATATACCTCGCAATATACCGCCTGCAAACGAGTTGCGCCAACTTTTGGGCTTTCCCAATTACTTTCATACACGCACACACAGACACCGGACGTCAAGCCGCTGATGTTATAATGAGGAGAGACTCTAACCGACGCTATAGTCTATCCGCATGTTGGGAAATGCACGTCGAGAAAAAGTTTTAATTTTGTTTACTTTGGTTCTCAAATTTTCCGTTTTTACTCTAGTGGAAGCTATTAGTCACTTGGAAGACTCACTATATCGCATCACTATATTCAATCACAAAAAAAGTAACTTTTTTGCTTTTGAAAAAATATACTTGTTTGAAGACAGTCCGTGCTTTTTATTTATTTTACCGGAATCGATTGCCATGCTAATGTATAAATTATAAATATGCTAATCAGTGGAGTATGTTATGACAACTGCGGGATCGATTATCAAAGGTTGTAGAAAAATGTTCTTTGAGATTTATGCGATTCAAATTTGTACCCAAGCCTGATGATATAATTTTATTTGTTCAGAATTTGAGTTTTCCATAAAACAAAACTTGGAAAAAATAATAAAATTTCAAGTTCAAGGCAGCCACACAGGTTGACACTCCATGGCCTTCAAAGCTAACTAAGCAGCGTTTTTCGGACTTGGATATTCAGATAAAAGATTCTTTCGAAAGATGCGCCACTGGTATTCTTCAAGGTCAACGACTTTTGCCACGAAATGGTAGCTGCTCGCGGCTTAACTAAAACTCTCAATTAATATCATTGACCTTATTGCATTAGATGAAAGGCTTTTTTACAATTATTTAGTGAGATAGATTTTTTATCGTTGGATACTATTCGAACGATGTTGTTTTAATATTCATATTAATGGTGTCGAAAATGTTGATTATCCGTAGTTATAAATATTTATGTACTACTGTGCAATAAAATAAATAGTCAATATAAATTGATAGTTTTCGCAGATAAAGAACTTTTGCATTTTTCTGATTGTGTATATAAAGAGTCGTATAAGATTACAAATTAAATATTTTATTACCTACTTTCAAGCAGCTCTTAAATGAATATGACTTTTGAAAAATGTCATACGTCATTTAAATTATTCATTGCTATGATGGAAACAGCATTACTCGATATGGCCTGGAGTTCTTATTTATATATGACAGAAGTAAAATATCGTTTCCTCTTTTACAAAAATATCTTCCGTGTGTATTATTTGTAATTAAAGACTAATTCCTACAATTTGAAATTATGCACATTTTTACCACAGACATAATATATTTTTATGCAATAATTGTGATTAATTACTGTACCTATATTTTTATTGTATAAAATAAAAAAATCTTGAAAATAATGAGCAAGGTAGGCTTGTCTGTATAACAAATTCAAATAGCGTACATTTGCAAGATAAACTGTCAAAATTTTTCAAAATCTCCAAAAACGTATTCTGGCGTTACAGAATTAAAATAACATTTTATGTAAAAGCTCAAAGTAGCACAATACGAACGGAAGGTGAACAGCCCATTGATGGAATTTTTCATTTCTCAACCAAATGCGTCGCCTTCCTTAAATCAAAGAAATGTCTTCGTGACCACCGAGTCATTAATTATTTTAAAGTTAGTCACCATTTATTATTTTAATGCTAATCGATACATGTGTGCTTTGTTACTTCTAATTTAATGATTTTAACCTAGTAATATGGTATTTTTCTTTTCTAAATTGAAAAGGTTCCTAGCGGTTGAAAGTTTTATGAAGCATAGATTTATGATGTTAAGCAAAATTACGCAGACGTTTCCGTTGGCGCAAGTGTTAATTTTTAAATAGTAAAAAGGTGTTGAATATGTCAGTTTTTCTAAAAGCACACTTATTATTTCATTTACTGTTTGCTTCATAAATGAATAATGTCTAATTGCTCAATTATTTTTTGGCATACTCTAAATTTTGTAAATAAAATTAACATTAATGTTAACCTGATGTAAATAAATTCTCCACAAATTCATTTTTCAATAATCATGTAACAAAATTAAAGCAAAATATATAAAGCGAAAATTTATTTTAATTTCAAGTGTGTAATTATACAGAAAGCAAACGGTATCGCGAGAAACATGGTATTGAGACTGCAAAAAAATTACGAACGACCCAGATATGCAAAAAAATCGCGAACTTAGCTGATATTATTTAGCGTCTGCATACCGAGGCACGGAATCACGAGCATGCGCATGAACCGTAATAAAGAGGAACGACACTTAGTCGCAAACTCAATTCACCTTCGCACGTTTGTTTTAATTACCAGCAAATAGTGTAAATAAGTTCTGGACGCGTCGCATAAAAAAAACTTCTCCGGCTGGATAAAATTGAAAATATGTTCCGTGATTTTTCTGTGCTGTTTTGAAAATGATTCTGAAAAGTTGCATAGCTTGGAAACAGTATAAGTCTATGAGGCTGGAGGAGGCTGATTCCGCCAGCGAAAGATTGTGTGAGTTTTCGACGCACATTTGTTTTATGCTCCGAGTTTCGTAAAAATAAGCGCCGTTAATTATATATTCTTCTTGCTAGAAAATACCTCTAGTCATTTTTGTGGATTCGAACTTGTTTTTGTGATAGTTTGGATAATATAATTTACTCAAAAATGCATCACTCACAATGCCATAATATAGTAAATTAAAAAAATATTATAAAAAGTAGCTAAGAATAGCAGTAAGGAGATAAAATTCAGACATTTATAAATAAGTCATTGCTAGGAAAAGAACTTTATACTTTTATGTATTATAATATAAAAACATATTTAATGATTCTCATTACGTTACACCTTAGTATAGTATACATATATATATATATATAGTTAGGCATAAGCATTTTATAAACCACTTGCAACACGATCAAACAATTATAAATCCGCTCTTGACGTGAAATTTTTTTTCTTCGCTTTCTTTTGCCTGTACATTATGATCCTCATCTAATAATCCTAGTGGTACTAAGATTCTAAAAAGTGACCTGCAAGAAATACCCGTCCCCTGGACAACGGAAAATTGTAGATGTAACGAATTATAGTTTTTCCTTTCTCGATATGCAAACGACGAGCGGCGCAATGACGGGAACGGACTGAATAAAAAACGAAGGATCGACGTGTTTTTGCTTTATTGATGCTTTCGTCGCCAATGGGATAATCGTTGTATTCGCGGCAGGAAACTGGAGGGGATCGAGTGGGCAAAAAAATTGTTTGGCACGCAAATAAGATGGAACTTGTATCGCGCGGTGTGAAATGACGATGAGATTCTCGCGTCATTAATTCTAGTCGTCGGATTTAAAACTTAGTTTTAAACGAAAAGATCTCTAATAGAGGATAGAATAAATGCATTTTTTTTTTAATAAACGTAACTTTATGTTTCAACCTTTATTAAAAGAAGCGTCCATACATTGTGTATAATATATATATATATATATATCACCGATCACAAACGCATTTAAATTCTATTCTAGTTAGTTTTTACTGTACTTTTTTATAGGAATAAATAATCTTCATCATTACGTCAAATAGTTAAATGATTGCGTAGGTTCGTTTGCAAGACCGATAATCGATTTAACTACTAATATGATAGAACCAATCGATCAATATACCATAAAAATACCATAACAAAAAACTGAACAATAATTAATTCCATTAATATACGTTTCAGCTTGAATGCACATTTAAACTTTTTTTTTCTCAATCTCATTTTGATTATTTATCGTAAGTTTTACAAGTAAATTTTTGATCTGCTGATGAATTTTCAATCTTTTACGAACTTTTCATTTCATATAAAATCTCCAACTGGTTTTAATATTAATTTCAGAATTTAACATATACGAAACAAAATTAACTTGCTCTATTAATAAATTGAGCAATCTCTAAAAATTAACAGTTCTCATCATTAATCAATGGAACTAAAATCATACTTTTCCACATTTTCAACGTCAAGACAAAATATTTGTTATTTGTTTTATATTTTTAAATAACTGAGTTTGTTGTCGAATGCAATGAGCAATGTTAAGGATGATTTGTATTCCTAGTACCTTCAGTAATCCAGGTTTCGAGGAATCGCACTGCTCGAGATGTATCTCCTATGTTTTGAGACTAGTGCGTGTATTATAACGTTTGTTTGCCTTATATATGAGAATCGAGTAACTAAGTATAACAGTGTGATCGTGCAAAAAAGAATCTGCGGAAGGTCGACCAGAGTTGCTAATGTGCATCAGACGTGTTATTTAGGTATTTTTGTCTCATCCAAGCAAATTTCAAACGATTTTTTGGATTAAGTTTGTAACTATTTCATAAAACTGTATCGTGATGGTTGCTATTTTTAAAATCAACAAACGTTGAAATTACTAAACTTCACAATTTGGTTGTCACTTTAAAAAAAGTACTATTTCCATCTAGTGTTATCAAAACAAAGTAGCTTTTGAACTGATAAGAAAATAAGATTTATGCCAATTTTAAAAATATTTAAATAATACAAAAGTAATACATTGTGATGAAACTAGATGGTGATGTAGTAATAAATGAAATTAAAATCAGATTCATAAAAAAAAATCTTATTTTTTCGTAAAATTTGACAGGATTTTACTAATCAATTAATTCATTATACACTATTATATGGACAAAAGATATTGTTTCAGACTTGTACCTTAGATTTTACGACATTCTCACTTATAGTTACTGATTTTTTTTACCATAAAATATGAAGACTTGCTAAAGTTCCAGCCATTCGTAGTATGTTGCCTTGAATAGGAAAAAGAAAAAAATTCTGCATAAATGTTGATATAAAAAATACCATATACGATTGATGCGTATACTCGATAGTTTTTATATTTTACCGGAAAAATTATATTTATAATTAAAAGAGATTAAATTTATAACACATGACAATCAAGTAGGTTCATTTTTTTATTGAAAATTTCATATTTTTTAGTATCTAGTTCAGAAATAATAAATTAAACTATCTATTAATTTTTTTCAGTTTCATTACAGGGAACACGATCATTCTCATCGTAAATGGTCAATTAAATGTGAATTTACTTTTATAAGACAAATAATCGTATAATATTTTTATAGCATGGTATTTTTTGTTTAAATTCTAATTTTGTCATCTGATTTTTTAAATATAAATAAGTACTTGAAAAAATTTCATTCGCATTTGTCATAATAAATGTATACTATAAAAAAATACGCTTCATATAGATATGTATTTTTATATAAGAATGTCTGAAAATTTTTGTAAGAAGAGGTCGAAGCACCTGTACTTTCGTTGTCCCAAGTAAAATTTACAGCGCAGAATAGAAGTGATCAAAAGAAATTCGAAATTTTATATTTATGTTCTCCACAATACTTCATATTTTCTCTGTGTGGACTCAAAATACAGCTCACCAATTACAAATATCTTCATTTGACCTCTTCTTGATATTGGCTTGAAATGTATTACGACACTCTCAAAGGTTCTTGAATTATTTTCAACAACTTTTCCAATATCGTTTCGTCGACTCAATGCATCCCGAAACTCGAACTCGAGTCACAATTTTTCCGAATCAAATATCTGCAGGGAAAAGAGTAATAAGTCTGCGGTGTGCGCAAGTGCAAAACGATGACGCTATAACCCCATGCGTCTTCCTTTGTTCTCTCAGCTGTGGCTGTTTCTGCTCTTTCTTTCTTACGTTTTTTTCTCCCTCACCGCATTCAGCGCAAAAAGGAGGATATACAACGATTGCATCAAGAACGCGTTTTACGAGGAGCGAGTCCAACGTCAGGAGAGCGATGCGCATCCCCGTAGGAAAACCGGATCTCGAGCTCTTTTGGGATGAGGTTTGGCGAGCGAGCGAAGTGCACGGAATACCGAAATCGTTCTTAAGGTAGTCCCAGACGTAAAACAAGTCACCTGAATATTTCAATTTTAATTTGATGGAGTACTATCCGCGATACTCGCATTTAATTTTAGCTTGAAAATGAAATCCTGCACGATTTGAAAAATGGATTTAAAAAATTATTATTTGAAAGGGTGATGAACTTTAAGATGTATATATGTATATAGATACCGAATGTGCAAGGACCAAAAGTTGCTTTAAACTCGTATTAAAATTAGTGTATTTTATTTTATAGGAATTATAGCACAAAAGGAACTTCTTGCATCAACGATGTTATTGTGTAATAGACAAGAAGAGTGCTGCTAAATAACATAAACATTATGTGCTTTTACATTTTTGTATAGTATCATTTAACTGATTCGAGAATTCAGAGTCTTGACGTATAACCGAAGTAACTATAACTTCAGATATAACTTCAGATCTTAGATTACAAGTCTGCGTGAAATCATATTTTTCTTGACATACGAATTACATTCTTAGCTTTTTTTTCATCATCGTGCAGTATCTTGTCACTCGCCTTAATCAGATCCTACGTTTTTTTAGCGCAACTTGCTCTCAAGCTTAATATATGCGACTATAAAGTCTTAAAATCACAATTGAAAGTTTTTGTTACTACAAAGGAATCATTCTAAATTCGCTCGATTGATTAGAAATAAAAAGTTAAACAATTAAGCCAACAATAACAAAGTCATAAAATTCATTTATGAGGTCTCGATTCTCCTTGCAATAAAAAGTTACAATGGCATCGGACAATTGAAATAGACGACTTGCTGAAAAAAGCTTACAGTGACACTTGAAACGCGGAATTCACTGAGCCATGAAAATGATATAAAGATAGCGATCCATAAGGTGCACGCTGCAGAGGAAATTAGCGGTGGGCCGGTAATGCCAGTATAGAACAGGTGGAAGCCGAGCGCCGCGCCTCTGTTTACCGCAAGTCCACAGATAAAGATAATGATGCGAGAGTATAGAGTAGCTGCAGGAAGATAACTCGGCGGCAGCGCAGCGTCGACAGCGTCGTTTCCCCGTGACTCGTTAGTGCGCGCGAACGGTGACATTGACATGTTTCTGGTTGCAGTGTGACAAGGTCGTATACCCGACACTGCGAGGGTAAACTAGTTTCCCGCTATGAGCGATTTTTTTATAGCGATATCAATGACGATTCGATCGATTGCCGGTTTATCGATTGTTGTTCACTCTGCGCAAACACTATCTGATTGGATTAAAATCGTTTTTTTTTTTGGATAAGCAAACGTTGTATGTGAACGTTTCGTAATTCTAATGCGGATAAGGGATTTCTTGCAACAATCGAGTGCAGCTTTGTAAAATAGGAGTACTGAAGCTCTAAGACAATAAAGGATTTAATCAGTTCCAGAAAACCAGGAGCTGTGCGTCAAAAACAAGATCGGTAAGCGGTGCAGACATCAGGCTATGCAGCGTCTGGCTATCTCGAAATATTGCAAGTCCAGCGGTATTTTATGAAAATGACTGTGCGCATCTGGGAACTCAGGAGAGAGAGAGAGAGAGAGAGAGAGGGGGGGGGGAGGAGAGAGAGAGAAAGAGAGAGAAAGAGAGAGAATGACTGTGCAGCACATGCGTGGCAGTGCACCGATGAATAATTAAGAAAAAAACGCGCATAAGCGACAATTAAACGATGTACGCACGAAGTCTTCACGTCCGAGTAGCCAAAGAATCGAGGGAAAAAAATTTTGCCATTATTATATTTATATATTGTGACAATTTTTTCTGTATTATTGATTTGGTAACTGATATATGTTACTTGTGATGTGACTATGATAAATAATACTACTTTTTTCTAATAGTACATTTCGATATACAAGTGTGATAAATTGATTTTATTCTCACATGAAATTTTTGCACACGAGCGATGCGAGTGCGAAAAAGTCACACGAGGGTGAAATCTATTTCTCGTTTATGTATAGAACCGTATTTTATGATACAACTTGTGATAAACTCAATTTAACTGCAATTCAACGTGCATCTTATATCCCACGTCCGATAAATCGAACTTCTTGCCCGGAGTGTTATAAATGTATTTATGAACTTTTTTATATGGACCGAGAAATAAAAATAAATTGGTGGCAGTAACAAGCAGCCTGGTCGTAATTTATAAGTGTATAATTAATATTTTAAACAGATACAAACATCATTTTTCATTTTTTTATTTACTATGGGTTAAAAACTTTGAAAAATAGAAATACACGCGTTTTTAGTTTTATTCATAATAAATATACATTTGAATCTTTTACGGCAGTGTGCCATCTATGTAGAAACTCGTTATACCATTTGCGCTCGGGAGTCGGGAGTCGGGAGTCGGGCTCGGCTACTTCGGCTCATTCATCAGCTCCAAACAATAACTGACCATTGGTCACGTACCGATCCCAGGTAAGCTCGGTAAAGGATTCTTCGTTATCAACGATTTTAAGCTAGCAACATCTATAGATAATTTAGTTTACTATATACCTCACTATAGTTTTTATTAATAATCTTGCAAACTGATGAATAAGTTATAATTTATAAACGTCACAAGTCTCTTTTAACAGTAATATTAAATTTATAGCATAGAATAAATTTTTAATTTCTCTATCGTATTATACTGTCTATATTATAAGTTTAAAATAATTAATATGCATTTTACATATTTTTTCTACTTTTATTTTTTATTATTTTTCTAACATTATTAGGTTATAATATTCAAGGAAATGATCTCAAAAAATATACTACATACTAAAGTCTACTAAAATTATATTGAAGAGAATCATTAAATGCCTTAATTTAAAATAAATAAAGTTTGAAATCAATTTTTGAAAGATGCTTATTATAACTAGTCTAAAACATAAATCTGCATTTCTTCTGTTTCATGATTTCTCTCACGATATGTGAATTACATCAAATACTGCGACTTTATTGTATGTTGGCCTTCACTTTACGATTTTTTTACACTCATGATTGAATCTTTTAGTGCTGAGATTTCTATATACATAAAGTATCGCAGGTGGCATATGTCTAAGTCTATTTAATGAAATTTCATCATTGATGGTGGTCTGTTTTTTAATCATGGAACACACTCCAACGTCTTCCTTAAGAGGATATATGATGATTTTAAATAGAAAATAATGTATTTATTTTTTGAATGCCGATAAATGTACGTTTTACAGCGCAAAAGTCAAGTAGTGAGTAAATTCAATATTGTACTTTTAGAGTGCAGTTATTAGAGCTTGATCAATCGTATATAATTATCGTGCAAACCATCTTTTTTGCAAATACTTAGATGTCAATTAACACTCAAAGTATCATAAAAAGTAGTGAATAGTCAGTTTAAAATATTTAATTCAAAAAGAAAAAGAAAATTAATATCCACAAAGCACTTACTTTTATCTTTCAGTTGATTTTCCAACTATAGAAAAAATTATCGCATAAATCACGATTACAAGTATTTTCTTACTAAATTTTTTGTTTAAATTTAATCACAACGAGACGCATTCATAACTTCTGACTCAATTGTATAAAAAACTAATTTAGTAAATGTGAGTAAAGAATATCTAATACATTAATCTTGCCAAGTTAACTACGTCTAATCGAGTGCCAATGGTGAAATAAATTGAAGTACTTTGGGTCTATTTGCTGTCAAACTGAATATAATTGAGCTTAATTTTAATTTCTTGGCAATAGGTAAGGCGTAAAATTAAGCTTACTTTACTTATATACATAAAACGTACCTTTAAATTACAATTTTAAATTCAGCGTTAAAATAAAAATTTAAAAAAGAGCGCACTTTTCTCTTATGAAATATTTAAAATCTTTCTTACTGTAATATTCTTAGCTCCTTTAGTCAGACTAAATAAAAAAGGATATTCAATAAAGATTTCAAACAATAGTTATCGTGCAAAGATTTTTTGAATTTTTACTATTGAATCTTGCTCATTAGCTGAAAATCGGGAGCTTTAAAAGTCATTGCAATGCTGTACTTTAAGAATAAATACATAACAAGCATACCTTTCATTACATTTTTACAATGAAAGTCAACTGGGATTTCAATACAATAATTATTATGTTAAATAATAACAAATGAAATTGCATTCCAGTATACCGACTCGGAGCATACGTCGCGCACTGGATTCTTCTCGGAAGCTTTTGAAATATTGCAGCGTAATTGAATTTCGACTTTTATGTAGTGGTGTATAAGAGAGCATTTGAAAATCATTAGAACGATTATCGTAACAGTTGTGCAAATTTAATCGCTTCTAATGTTGGGTTTATGTCTTCATTCAATGTAAAACGCAAGCTTTTCTGAAAGTTTTTTATATTGCAAAGTATAACTGTAGGGTATTTAATGAAATTAAAAGGTATATCTGAAAATTCTGACGTAATTTAGTTGTTTAATAAATGAATTTCCATTTTCCACAATTCTGAAAATTATCAGAGTTGCATAATGACAGCGTCATAAGTAAATTATGACAATAAAACTAACTCTTATATTGGTCATATGATTCATACTTCAAAACTGCGTAAAACTTTAACAATATTATTGATTAACTTTATCGTTGTAAGACAAAAAAAAACAATCGTGTATATATATATGCTTACAGTATTGAATTCAGTAGCACATTCGATTTGTACGCACTACTTTGTCAGACATTACAAAGTCAGCATATTGATTCAAACTGAATGCAATCATATTTAAAAATCTGTTGAATAATATCATTTTGATTTTACCGATACTGTTTTCATTTAAACCAATATTCATTATTGATAATGCATTAATGTGTGTTTTTATTTTCCCACACTTGAAGAAAGTATAACCAGATCTACACTTTGATATCTCTATACTTTTTAAACTGAAATAAATTTAAAATTGAAGGGCCCCATGCAAGAAGGGGCTCAGCGCTCGAAACAGTCAAAACGTGACGTCTTGGTTACCAAAAATCAAAATTGCTAAACTCAATTTTAAAAAATATCAGCTTGTAGAGAATGAAAAAACACAACTTTTTTACATTTAATGTATTTTGATAAAAATTATATTTTTGGAGATAAAAATTGAAAGCCAAGAATTTATAAAGGTTACTTTCGTTTGATTTTGAAAACATAAACTGTTGTAACTTCGTCAATTATCATCGAATCTTCACGAATCTTCGTACAGATGTGCAAAATATACTAGCGCTGGTGACAATATCATTATTATAGTAAAAATAGTTAATTTTTTTCGAAAATTTAATTTTAAATCAATAAAAGTCGGTCATTGCGTTTTTCTCACTTCAGCGAGAAAAAGTATCGACGTAAGTTTAACCTGCGAAAAACTTCCAGCGAGACAATTGTTCCTCTATCCTTGACAAAGTTTTATACAACATTTCAGATCGATCCATAATGAATTCAGTGAAATAGAGCAGTTTTATTACAGCCGCGCGTTCGGGCTCGTTTCTTACACGTCATCTTACCGCGGCGAGCGAAAGCATTAAGATGACGTGTACGCACGAGCCGCGAACGCGCGGCTGTAATAAAACTGCTCTATTTCACTGAATTCATTATGGATCGATCTGAAATGTTGTATAAAACTTTGTCAAGGATAGAGGAACAATTGTCTCGCTGGAAGTTTTTCGCAGCTTAAACTTACG
>UELU01137714.1:5134-15187 GCA_900490025.1 Megastigmus dorsalis | reverse complement strand
GAGTCAAGGTTGGTGAGAAACGTCTCAGTCAAGGCCAAGATGTCACACTCTTTGTTTAAAAACTGCGCCTCAATAGTTGCGAAGTGCGTCTTAAGTCTATTTACATTGACATGGAAAACGTTTAAAATATCTGTGTCTGTGTGGTTAAAAGGTCGAGGAACTCTCGACTGCTGAGTAATGCCTAATGCTAATGGGGGAGAGGGTAGGGATGAAGAGCTAGACATAAAAAACGGCAGATTCGCGCCCCTTCACAAAGTGCGAGGGGCTGGTGGGAGAGCCGCTAGATCAGCCTCGCTGAACACTGGTGTGAGTGGACTGGTGGGCGAAGCTCTCATGCAGACTATGAGATTTTTTACTAAAGGTCTAGCGTAATTGAGTCGCTTTTGGGCCTCGAATGCCTTGCCAAGAAGCACATGAATGTTTTTTGGCCACAATGCTCGCAGAAAGAGAGCCGATGCACCGCCCTCTCCGAAGATCTCCTCGCATCGCCGACCCTTTAGATTTGCCGCCCTTGAGATCACTAAGTCACGCGCACCTGGAGAAGAAAGACGCAATACAAGCCCACGTGCCGCGGATGCACCCATATTTGAGACTCTAGACGATGATGCGGCCGAAGACGCGCCAGCCGGAAGCCACTCTCGGGTAAGGATAATGGAACCTGCTAAGAGTGGAAGCTGGAGAAAAGCGAAAAGGCGGCCTGCGAGCGCTGTGTCGTTCAGCGACACTGTGCGAGGTATGCCCGTGACGAGCACCTCGCAAGCATCCGCGTTGTCGCTCGCTGTAGTTTGCGAGCCTCGTGACTTCTCCGCATTTTCGAGGGTCTGAACACGCGATGCGAGAGTCGAGACAGCCGCACGCGTCTCATTCAACTCCGCTCTGAGTTGAGTATTCAGCTCTTTTATGCCGCGTTGCAGGTTTTCCATATCGCGCTGAATGGTCGAGATCGTGGAGCCGTGATCCGTCGCCCATGTGGAGAACCACGCTGGCGGTGCTTCCCCCATGATAGTCGAAGAAGCTGCAAAAAGAGCCAACCTTGTATCCGATTGAGTGCTGCCACACGGAGAATCGGTCTCAGACTCGCTCGAGATAAAATTCGCACAGTACTGCTTGGAAACCTGTGCAAGAGAAGGAGAGATGGGCGAACCAAGCCTCTTCGCTGAGCCACTGGTCGCCGTAGAAGTGGCCTCGTGAACCTCGTTAGATGAGAGAGGGACGGTGTCACAAAGTGGCTCTGAGAGAGGGGGTACCCGCGATTTACTGGGGGACACAGTTCGTGCAGAACTCGGGGCATAGCAATGCACATCTCTCGACGACACCAGTATATCCGGCGAGCAGCAGTCCGAGTGCACTAGCTTGTTGCTTCTTCTGTTGCAAGGATTCTTGTGTACCATCCCTGCTAGTGCACCTGGACTCGCGTTTATTGAAAAATGCCGCAAATATCTGGCTTATTAAGTGGAAGGATTTTATACATTAAAATGGCGGCAAACTACATCCTCCTACTGTCAACGCGAAATCAGCCCAGCCGCTTTCTGTAGGGGGTGATGTGCTTATCCCTTCTAACACCGTAGATAAATCGCACACATGTGTCGTTCAGTCTCTGTAGCCTAATTCTTTGCTCGTCGGGCACGTCAAGGCAAACCACGGTGCAGTAATCAAGATGGGGTAAGACTAGAGCTTCAATCAGCCTTCTGCGTAAGGCCTCGGTGGTATTGACTTTTTTTGTTACTCAATCGACCTGCGGTTTCCACGTTCATCTGATGTAACACCAAGACTTACGACGGTGTCGGAAAAAGACACAAGCACTCCACTCTCCACATCAACGTCTGGCAATCCCATTTTGACCAAATCATTAACGTACTTACGAGAATCAAATAAAAATGCTTTGGTCTTTCCAGCATTGAGACGGAGGGACAAGCGCTCAGCCCACGTCGACACCTATCGTGCCGCTTATAGGTTAATCTGGATTTAATCGGCAAATAGAATGTACTTGACCGTCTCTCAATCAAAGAGGTCTTTAACCCATTAACGACCCAGACCACGAATTTTCAACATCTTTTTCAAGGCTTTTATTCAACTAAAAAAAAGGTTTGAAAAATTTGAAAAAGATAATATCTGACGTAGTTTGAGCTGTTCTTTCGAATGGTGATACAGATTTTTTGTTAAAATACTCCTGCAAAAAAATATGGCGCGTTTTGTGAATTTTTTTCATAAGGAAAATGCAATGACAATAATTCAAAATACTACAAAAAAGTGCAATCGATGTTCAAATATTACGGGAAATTTTTTTTAATGATTCTAAAATATTTTGACCTCTTCAAACTGGCCATATTTCGCATAATCCCAAAAAACTCAAAATTTAATAAGCAATTTTTCAGACAACTTCTTAGAGGGCTCTTTTACAACTAAAAAGGTTTTGAAAAATTTCGGAAAAATCTTATTCAGCGTATTTTGACCTGTTCCTTTGAATGGTCAGACTTTTTTTTTGCTAAAACATTCTTGAAAAAAATATGGCGTGTTTTTCACGAAAAAAAGTGAAAAAAATTAGTTATTTTCAACTTTTGAATTTTCTTCATAATGAAAACGCAATGGCAATAATTCAAATCACTGCAAAAAAGTGCAATTGATATGCAAACATCGCGGAAAAAATTTTGAGGTGACCCATTCAACAGCTAAGTAGAAATTGGTTTCATTTTACTCTTAGCATGACCCAGAGACAACCACATGGACGTGGTCAAATTATGTCTCCTTTGGGATGATTGATTTTAGTGAGTCCCCTTGCCTCTCACTGTTTGGGGTGCTTGATTATAGTGTTTTCTCTTGCCTCTCACTGTTTGGGGTGTTTGATTATAGAGATTCCCCTCGCCTCTCACTGTCCGGGGTGCTTGATTATAGTCAGTCCCCTCGCCTCTCACTGTCTGGGGTGCTTGATTATAGAGATTCCCCTAACCTCTCACTGTCCGGGGTGCTTGATTATAGTTAGTCCCCTCGCCTCTCACTGTCTGGGGTACTTGATTATAGTGAGTCTCCTCGCCTCTCATTGACACTCTGTAATTCAGTGCTTAGTTATCATACACGATTGACAATGAGATATGTTACAAGACTGACAAAACAAAAACGTTCTTCGTCCACAACCGGAACATTTTTTTTTGTTGATTCAGTTTTATTGTTTCATGTTTTGTTTTTTTCATCTGACCGTTTTGTATGTAAGTTTTAGCTACTGACACCATAAATTCTTTAGTTCGGATTTTTTTCGTACCATCTCCACATGCATTGAAAATAACTACTGAATTCACGATTGCAGTCTGAATCAATCGAATAAAAACCACTCATGTCCATTTTTTTGAACGTATGCTCGGCATACCGTTATTACAGTATCCATCATGCAAATCTACTCCACCCATGAAACGATTGTATAGATGGAATGCTTGCGGAAATTGTATATCTATTTTTGTTTTTGCAGTAGCACAATATCTTTTTGTAGGTAGTGAAGGAGTCACTCCAGCAACTGTAGATACAACCGATACTAATTTTGAGACCATAAAGAGATTTTTTATTGATGATATACTTTTCTCTAATTCGGTTCTCTCTAATAGTACCAGTACATTTCAATGTCAGTTTATTCAAAAGCACAACGAAATCTAAATTGATAAAAAAATCGTCAAAATAAACATGGTATAGAGGAATTTTTCCGGCGGCTGTCTTTGCAAAAAACGGCTTAAGTAAATTGAGCACTACGCGAGAACCTGATGCACACTTACCTAATTTATCACCAACTGGTGAATTTTTCCCACAATATAGGTCGAAATTCAGTAAGTATCCATAAGCTGTGCAAAGTCCCCAAAATTTGAGCCCAAAGCGTACTGGTTTTCCACAGATAAACTACCTCAATGATGTTCTCGCATAAGATTTAGCCATCATCTTGTCAACTGACAATGCAGTTTACCAAATGCCAAAAGTTAAAATATTTTTCTGAAATATTTTCATGATTGGACGAACACGCCACGCTTTATCATTCGAATCAATGTCAGTCGCTTTCGCGTATTTCAATTTTTTTTTATAGTTTCAAGGTTCTTACGGGACATTGCCGAAGAAACTACTGGACATGATAAAAAAAGGATCTGTTGACCAGTAGTCTCTTTGTGATTTTCGAGTATTGAAAGAAGTGAACATGACCATTCCTATGAAAGTATTCAAATCATTCATTTCTAGGTTGAAACCATTTTCTCGACAAGCATCAATGATGTACTCTTTTATCTCGGTTTAAAAAAAAGTTTCAAATAATGGAAATGGTTCACTTTTGAGAATTTTTCCTTTCACATAATCAGGCAAAAGCATTTCGTTTTCATGCTTATCAGAATATATTTTTTCATCATGTACCCAATGGAAAATATGATTTTTTTCTAACTTAGCTTGGTCTACTCGATAATTTATTTTAGCTTTATGATAAGTGATATTTGGTAGTTCTTCAACAGTGTCATCATTAGAATCCGAATCATCCGTACAACCAGAGTTATCTGGATTTGGTATTTCCACTGATTCATCTTCGTCAGAAGTATACTGTTCGTCTTCGGATTCAGAAATAGCTTTTGATCGCATTCATGACATTTTGAAATTTAAATTCCATTTACAGTATAGAAATGTTCAATGTACAATAAAACGTATACACCAAAAAATACGCAACTAAATATAAAATGATGCAATATTCGTTATTACGAGGAAAATAATTACGAATAAGATAAGCGATTTTTCAGTGCAGACCTTTACAAACGTATAAAGTATACATATGACTTGATGAACATTGATGTTATATAGGGTAACATGGGAATTCTCATGGAAATATGAAACAAATATATCTACATGAAAACATCAATCACAGTAGTAGTATAACTATAAGTGAATTACATAAGCATTATTTTTAGTCCTGTTTGAATGAGCAAAATTATTTCAAGAAGTCAATGATTTTTTGAAGTTATGAAAATGTTGATAAATTTAAACAGCTAAATTTATTAGTAATTGAAGCTCAAAACTATTTCCAAAGTATAATTCATGAGGGTAACGTTTCAATTTCAACATGTCTGTTCCATTTCAACAAAATCCATTATATTTCTTTAAGCATTTTATTTGAACTTTGTATTCAAAATGCGAAAAAACAACTCGAAAAATGTCGGGTAAGACACAAACCCCTTGCTAAATTTTTTGAAACTATTTATCATTTGACAATAAATCTTGAAAAGTTATCAGAAAAATAGCTCGTTCGAAAATTCCGTTTTTTGAGATTTTACGAAGTATGGCCATTTTGGAAAGTTTAAAAATATTTTAGGGTCATGACAAAATTCTTTCCGTAATGTTTGCATATCAATTGCAACTTTTTTTGCAGTGATTTGTATTATTGCCATTGCGTTTTCATTATGAAAAAAATTCAAAAGTTGAAAATTTCTAATTTTTTTCACTTTATTTCGTGAAAAACACGCCATATTTTTTTTCAAGAGTGTTTTAGCAAAAAATAAGTCTGACTATTCGAAAGAACAGCTCAAAATACGTCGGATATGATCTTTTTCAAATTTTTTTAAACCTTTTTTTGTTACAAAAGCCTCGAAAAAGTGGTTGAAAATTCGGGGTCTTGGTTGTTAATGGGTGAATGTATTATGACTCAAATATTATATATTTCATTGTAATTTGTTGACTTGATAGATATTTAAAAACTAGGTTTTGTAGCTGTGATATTCACTAGATTAGTTTAAGTTATACTTTTAAGTTTTAACTGACTGTGATATCCGCCAAAAACTGACTTTTGTTGGATTTATATATATATATATTTATATACACGTGGATCGAAAATTTCCGGGACGTTTTTAATTATGCATCGCAAGTTTCTGGGATATCTCTAAGTTTCTATGACGACTTTTTTCCAGAAAATCTGGGATTTTCTTGGTTTCTGAGATATATGAAATTTTATCAATTGTATAATTAACTAAAACTCCACAACCCCCGACCCCAATGATGTTCGCCTGCGGCGCCCGCTTCTGTTTCCGGTCACTTTGTGTATTAAAACACTAAAATATTACTAAGTAATTTTACAAAAAAAAGTCGTCCCAGAAACTTGCGTTACACTCCGAAGTTTTCTGGGATATCCCAGAAACTTAGAGATATCCCAGAAACATATATCGACCAACTATGCTTCGCTCTTAAAGGGAGATCGGAGCCAAAATTATATATATATTCTCGTTGGGTGCCACTGACGTATCTGCGAAGTGACAGTTCAGTTCCTCCGGGGTGAAACCATGCAACTCCTTGTTTTTAGGCAAGAGGCCGAGATTACGTATTTCCCTCCAAATATCCTTCCTATGATAAAGAGCGACATAAAGCTGATTACTAAGATAGGAGGTACGCTAATGATCTATACGCATCTCTACCTCGTTGCGTAAACGAAGAAATTCATCCAGGAGCACGGCACTCCCGGCACTTTTGTACCGTCTATGCGTAGCATTGCATTTGTTGATGAATAGCTGAAGCCCTGCGCCAATCCATCGGGCTTTCCCTCTTTGAAGAGTCACATTTTTTAACGGAGCAAGTTCATTAATAGCCTCCAATAGATCGTTGCTCAGACATTCAAACGCCTCATTTATGTCGAAGTCAGACTCTAGCTACAGCTACACCACCAGTCTTCGGCTGGCCACTCTCCTCCTCAACATGATGTTGAGAAGCAGAGTGACCCTTCCCTCCACGGTATGTATCGGCATTAGCCCACAGATCAGCAGGGGAGGTGAGCACAAGAGCGTGCTCGCCTCCCTCCTCCTAACCAAAAACGTGCCACCACTACGCCAGATGTACTTAAAGCCAAGCTTTGCATCTAATTGATTTCGGTTTAAAAATTCGCTGAAAAATTCTGGGTGCAACAAGTCATTCATAAAAAATTTTCTATCTGGCAAGTGCGTAGCATACGCCGAGCCAAGAGGAGTAGATTTGACATTTTCAGTAATGAGGTAGTTGTCTGAATAAGCGCACTTAGCGCGAAGGATATTATTTACGCGCTTTCTACTAACGAAGCGAACCACACAAGACGGCGGTCGCCTTGTTCTCGACACCGTGCCATTCCCTGAGGCTGCAGGACACGAGTACCGACAACTTCCTTCCCATCAAGTGCAGAGAGAACAGTGCTGAGTACTGAGAATGCCACATTTTCCAGATTTGCAGCAGAGGAAGTGTCATCAATAAAACCATTTATAAGTAATTTGCAGCACTCATCACTATTGCCAGTTCGCGCGCCATAGCTCTCACGGCGCGAGCGGCAGGACGGTACAGATTTTATTCTGGAGTCTAAGGAGACAAAGACCTGTGATAAGATATTAATATTTTCGTTTTCATTCTCGTCATTATTAATTAAATTTTTATTGTTATTTATAGACTGCTTACTTAAGGGGAGGTCGGAGCCAAAATTTGACAAACTACGTACCTAGTAGGTGGCGCTGTAGTCAGGTGGAGGTTACCGCACGTTAGCCGACTGCATATTAAAATAATTCACTACACACTACAGTAATACACAAAACCGACCCTGAGCGCCATGGCCATTGCCGCAAGGAGTGCAATGATGCAATTTTCCGTGGCTTTAGCGCAGCACTCTTCGCACGAACTTGGAACCCGCGGTGCACGCTGAACGACGGGCACGATTGTCCTCGTCTGCCATTATAATTTGACATAGTTCATGCTGCTGTGACACGTGGTTTCTTTTGTGAGGTAGAGATGGCGCTCAGGATACGGTCAGATCTCCACATCATATGATTCAATTGATGCGAATTCAACAAATTATTATCAAGCATGCAATTGATAATAAAATCGATATTGACTTGTGATTGTCACCACTAAAGTCTAGTGCAAATTATTATAACTATATTTACTGATTACTACTAATACTAATACTACTACTACTACTACTACTACTACTACTACTACTACTACTCTTTTTTTTTCAAGCATGCCGTATGTTATAATAGACATTTACAAATTTAAATATTTGTTTAATCAACTCACTCGCTGGGTAGCGATCAATAGTCGCTGGGAAGCAATATAGTTTCAATTTAAAAATCTATAACTACAAGAGCAAAAAGAAGAGAGATAAAATATATTAAACATATATTCTGCATGTCTACATAGAGATTATTCGCAGTGACTTGCGATGTGCATTTATGTGTACCAAAACCTTAATTGTCATAGACAAGAATAAGTGATAGCCAACACTGCACAAGAATGCAATAATGCCTGAATAGGCACTTACAAATTCAAGAATTTGTTCCATCAACTCACGTTGATGTATCAACGACATAGTCGTTTGGGAAGCGATACAGCTTCGTTTTCTACAGCAGTAACTACAAAAGCAAAAGGAAGAGAGATAAAATATACATTCTGCGTGTCTATACATAGAAATTATTCGCAGTGATTTGCGATGTGCATTTATGTGTACCAAAACTTAAATTGTCATAGACAAGAATAAGTGATAGCCAACACTGCACAAGCAAGTAATGCCTGAATAGGCACTTACAAATTCAAGAAGTATTACCAATTAATAAGTATAGTTAATATATATAGTATGAATTTATATAATTGAACGCACATATCTAATGATTGTATTATTCATTATTTCAGGTGGGTACCTACTTGTTTATACCATATATAGTACTTCATCAATTCCGTGAATTTGACAAGTTTATATAATAAATATAAAAAATTCTTCGCATGATTGAATAATACATTCCGAACAATTAAATCATTATTATGTTTTAATTAATAATTTAATATTTTCAACATTTAAAATACTTACTTAAGAATGTAAGTTTGGAATATCGGATGATAGCGATTTTATTATAAATGAGTATAAGGCAAGTGAAGCGAAACAGAATGACGAGGTGTGTACGAATGACGATCTACGTAATGATGACGAAGTATGTAAGAACGAGGAGAAACCATGTGTGATAACTCGAAGTGGTAGGAAGATTGTGAAGCCGGATCGACTAAATTATGGATAAGTTTTATTTCTTACAGTTTCAGCATACTCAGTCTAAGTCCATTATTATCATTATTTTATTCAGTCCATTCATATACGTAATTAATTGTGTGATTAATGTGTTTAATATTAATATAATTTACGTACGCGTGAATCGAGATGATTGGTCATGAAAAACTTGACAAGACTTAAAATGTAGTCATCCCTAATGTACAGTATCTGTGAAGATCTGGAAGAAATCAGCATGATGATCAAAAAGTGGTTGTGTATCAAGTACTAATCCGTAGGAAAATGAGGTGTATTATTCAATAGCACCATCGCTTGAAAAACTAATGTGGATACTTGAATGCAGCAGCTATACAGCAACAAAACATAAATAATTATTAGTATTTTATCACACCAGATGCTTAAGATCCTCTATTTCTAATCTTATTTTTGAGTCTAATAAAAAAAAATCTTTGAATTAAACAAAACTAATACATTCTTTATTTATAAAAATAAAGTGCATAGATTTATAACAATTAAGATAATATAATGGATAAATTCCAACATAAAAATAATAGTTGTATCCATCGATATTCTTAAAAATACAATTAGGATAAATAATGTCCAGTCTAACATAAACTCTTACAATTAGATAAATATATTGTTTGAATTAGCTGTCAAGGATGGCAGTTAATTATAGCCAAAGTGACCGGTACTCTTTACAAAAGTTATTTATTTTATAGTTCAGAATAGCACAATAGATCAAATTAACCCATTAACGCCCAAGGGACACGATTTTTTTTTTCATTTTCAAGCGTCATTCTCAAAAGGGAATCGATTGAATAATTTCATTCCAACTACATATCCTTGTGTATTTTTTCGTGATCTTTCGATTTCCGGGATCAGAATTGTGATTAAGTGCTCGAGAAAAAAAATATGGCCAACTTTATAGTGAAAAGTACTGAAATTTTCGGAATTTTTTTTTTTAATATTTTTTTGTTAGATCAAAAAGTGCTCTGACCCACTCTGGATTGTGGAGAATGGTGGAGACGATAGTTGCAGTTAACGAT
>UELU01137711.1:0-22560 GCA_900490025.1 Megastigmus dorsalis | reverse complement strand
ATGGTGCGTACAATGCTTGAATCACTAATTGCCGATAAAAGTGGTGGAAAACGTACTCTAAGAAAAGATATTGATGGTCAATATCTAGTTCAAATTGACCAGTTTCACAAAACTAGTTTTTATTGGAGTTATCTTTTAAATTTTAGCGGTAAGTTGTTATTTACATTCAATTTTAAAAAATTTAATTAATATATTTTCTTTCATACAATAAATCGTAATTTTTTCAGAATCCTTACAGAATTGTTGCGATCTATCACAGTTATGGTACAGAGAATTTTATCTTGAGATGACCATGGGCCGTAAGATACAGGTAAAAAACATAATTATTGATAAATAAAATAATCTTTTTTTTTAAGTGGTCAAGTACTTAAAGGACGGTTCATATAAAATACAATGTCTATCATACCTTTACTATTTCGTTTCTGCTTCAAATTCTCTTCTTTCATAAGTCACGACTGAAACGTATTTCGACGATGTTTCTTCCTAATACGATATTAGCTATTTTCTCTGACTGATTTCATGACTAGAAATGCCAAGTGCGACACCAGCACAATGAGGAATGCAGCGATTTGATCACCATGGAGAAACGCATTCAGGTACTCTATTCGCCTCAAAATCATCATCTCACTGTAGCGAGTAGATTAATTGTTTACTCGTAGTGCCATACCATGGAATTGCACGACTGGGAATTGGATAAATTTCAGTTGCACTGTGTGGTCTTTCTATTTTTGTGTGTTTGTGTGTGCTTGATTCATGCGAGTACATTATTGAAATATTATTCTGATACAGTTTAAGTAAAAAATCTGTAAATACACAATTATTATTTAAATATTTCTCTGTCAATAGATATTAACTCAAAGTTCATTTACTTAATAGATTTTTTTATTGTTTTCAATTATTTTCTTTAATAATTCTATCATACATAAGTATGATTGAATTTTTATTTATCATATGAAATATGATAAATTTTTATGTATTTTGAGTCATATCAATGTTATGTTGATAGAGAAATTTTAAAAATTAAACATTTCGTTAATAAAACTTTATTTCAAGGATGTCATAATAAAATGCATAGGTCCCTTAAAGGCATATTTTTTGCTTTAAAGAATGAAGGCATTTCTTTTACACTTTAAATTGTTATGCACTAGCTTGCATCCAATTCTTTGATTAGCTATCAGATTTAATAATTATTATATAAAATCGGAATATACAAAAATTTAACATAAACAATAACATCCAATAATGACTACAAGTAAAAATGTATATTTATGCACTATAGTCATTATAGAAGTTGCAGTAATATTTAGTATATAACAAAAATTAATTGAAACATATTCTGGATATTACTAGGATTTTTTATTTGTCTATTGTACTAACGAGTGATAATCAAACAAATTACATTCCTAAATAGTTTTATATTACTTTTTTCTATTACAGTTTCCTATTGAAATGTCGATGCCCTGGATTCTAACAGATCATATACTCCGAAGTAAGGAACCATCAATGATGGAGTGAGTATTTAATTATTATTTTATTACAAAAATAAATTCCTATATGTTTCTTTATGACGCTCCGTGTGAAAAGCTCGAGTTATCGCGCGTGAAAATCGTGGAAAAAGACAATCCATTAAATTGAGCTTCTCATACGTTGTCTCATATAATACGGTTCGATACACGATCGAGAAACAGATCTCACCCTCGTCTGACCTTTTCAATCGTTTTTCAAGCATTTATCGCAGTAGTATCGAAATGTACTATTTAAAGTAATTTATATTTTTAAAAATATTTAATTGAAATGTGAAAGATCTAAAAAATATTTGCTTTTTATAATAAAAGAATAGTATATATTAAGTGCCTAGGGTGCGAAGTAGGTGATTCACGATCCGAGAGTGATTTTGTCTCCCGAGCGAAGCGAGGGCGTCAAATTACACAAGGACGAGAACACCTACAACGTCCTAGGTAACATACTTTTTAAACCCTATAGAGTCGATTTCGCCCCTTGAGGTTTAAAAATTTATTTTAAAAACTTCGACATAAACTTAAAATTGAAGTACAATCACAAATGCTTCACATTCTTCTACTGTATTTTACTATTCATCTGATTTCAGGTATGTGCTTTATCCACTAGATTTGTACAACGATAGTGCTCTATACGCTCTAACCATATTCCGCAAGCAATTCCTGTACGATGAAGTCGAAGCTGAAGTGAATTTATGCTTCGACCAGTTCGTCTACAAACTCAGTGAGCAGATTTTCGCGCACTATAAACAGCTCGCTGCCAGTATTTTGTTGGACAAAAGATTCCGAGTTGAGTGCCTCGCAGCTGGGGCATACATTTTGGCATATCCACGAGCAAATCGCTACGAGACACTGCTTAAACAGAGACATGTTCAACTACTCGGTCGAAGTATCGATCTCAACAAATTGATAACTCAGCGAATCAATGCCGACATGCAAAAATCGTTGGACTTGGCTATTAGCAAATTCGAATCTGGAGACATCACTGGGGTTATCGTAAGCTTGCATAGTGCATTTTTTATCGTTTTAATTGTCATATTGCTTATGCTGCTTTCTTACTTCACAAAATAACGATACTTATTTTTCTGATGTTCAAGGAATTGGAAGGATTATTACAAGTTAATCGCTTAACACATAAGCTTCTCAGCAAGTGGCTTGCATTAGACGAGTACGATGCAATGTTTAGGGAGGCCAACCATAATGTTTTAGCCCCATATGGTCGAATTACATTACATGTCTTCTGGGAACTTAATTATGATTTTTTGCCTAATTACTGCTACAATGCTGCCACAAATAGGTAAAATTCTATTGAATAATTGAAGAAATTATACAGAAATCTGTATGTTTAGAATTTTTATCCAACGCTAAAAAAATCCTTTTAAACTAGATTTGTAAAATGCCGAGGACTAACGTTTGTGCAACCAGTCCATCGGGATAAACCACCACAAATGTCTCACCACTATCTATGGGGCAGCAAACAACTCAACCTCGCATACAGTACCCAGTATGGTCAATACTCAGGTTTTGTCGGTCCTTACCACTTCCGTACAATGTGCCAACTCCTTGGCTATCAGGGTATAGCAGTCGTCATGGAGGAACTACTCAAGATCGTCAAGTCATTAATCCAGGGCAGTCTTTTACAGTTTACAAAAACGCTAATGGAGGCCATGCCGAAGGTCTGTAAACTGCCGAGATACGACTACGGCTCACCAGGAGTACTGGGATACTATCATGCGCAATTAAACGATATCGTCCAGTATCCTGATGCGAAAACTGAATTGTTTCATAACTTCCGAGAATTTGGAAATACTATTTTGTTTTGTTTGCTAATGGAGCAAGCTCTTTCACAGGAAGAAGTGTGTGATCTGATGCACGCTGCACCATTTCAAAATATTTTGCCAAGACCATACTGCAAAGGTAATGTTGATCTAACTTTAAATAATTAAGTTTAATTAAATACAAATACGTGAATGATTAATTATATGAAATTTAAGAAGCTTGGAAAAAGTGTTACAAAAATGTTGCTTCTCATTTAATCATTTTGAAAACTGAAGTATAAACAATTTGATTTTCTTCTACATACAAATTTTGTTTTTTGGTTAAATTAAGATCGTTATGAAAAAAGTGCTACATTCGTTATTGCAGAGGGAGAAAAGCCAGAAACAAAGCAAAAAAGACTAGAGGCCAAATATGCTGCTCTTCAAATTGTACCTAATGTTGATAAGCTCGGAACAGCAAAGGTAAAGTGCTAAAAAATCTATTAACGATTAAATATAAAATAAATGTAAAAATTAATAAATTGATTTTATATTTTAGCAAGCAATGATTGCCAGAGAAGGAGATTTATTGACGCGCGAGAGACTCTGCTGCGGCTTATCAATATTCGAAGTTGTACTAAGCAGATTACGTAGCTTTCTGGATGATCCTATCTGGGTAGGACCACCACCGGCTAATGGGGTAATGAACATTGACGAGTGTACCGAATTTCACAGGCTGTGGAGTGCTCTTCAATTCGTTTACTGCATTCCTGTAGGGGACACAGAATTCACAGTCGAGTAAATATATACATATATTAATAATTAAAAAAATAAATCTTTTGAATTTCAAAACTTTACTTCAAATATTGTGAGAATATTACATATAGCTTATGAAACTCTGGACTCAATCCTTTATTTTCTTTACACAAATATTATTGAATTTAATTATTTTGACCTTAAAAGGAAATAAAGAAAAATCACGATTAAGTTCCAAACATATTTAAAATAAATATTTGCTGAATTTTGAATTGATTTATAGAGAACTATTTGGCGAAGGTTTACACTGGGCCGGGTGTGCAATGATCATTCTTCTTGGTCAACAACGACGATTCGAAGCCTTAGATTTTTGCTACCATATTTTACGAGTACAACGGGTAGATGGAAAAGATGAAAATGTTAAAGGAATTGTATGTATATCAAAAAAGTATTTTTAATAATAGTGATACTGTTACGTTAGATTAAGTTTTTACGACGTTTTATATTATTTATTTTAATCATAACCACATAAGATCATTAAATACAAAAATATAAAGGATGAATCAATTCCATCGCATTTGCTATGTACCATTCGATGGATCGCGAAATTCCAAGAATGACGGAACTTTCTCGTTCTTTGATCTGACAAGCAGTTTTCGTGTTATTAATTGTTAAAAGTTTGTAAGATGAGCCAATCAGCGGGCAACTACAGCGGGCGACAGTTATAGTTTACTATAGTTACGACCCGCTTACTTTTAACTTTTACAAACTTTTACAAACTGACTCTTACAAACTTTTAACAATTAATAACACGAAAACTACTTGTCAGATAAAAAACGAGAAAGTTCCATCATTCTTAGAATTTCGCGATCTATCGAATGGTATATAGTAAATGCGATGGAATTGATTCATCCTGTATAGCTTAGAAAATACTTTCAATTAAATAAATTTGTTTTAAAATGGAATCATTTATTTCTTAAAATAATTTGTCTGTAGCATTTGAAGCGAATGGTGGACCGAATCAGACGTTTCCAAGTTTTGAATTCCCAAATTTTTGCTGTATTGAACAAGTACCTGAAGAGTGGCGACAGCGATGCTTCCAGTGTTGAACATGTTAGGTGCTTCCCGCCACCCATCCATCCATCACTGGCTCATGTTCAACAACATTATCATGCTCCAGAGTATTTGCGACAAGTGAATCATCCGTAAATATGAATCGGCTTTTATGAGACGTCCGATTACTCTTATTTGCCAAAATTAGATAAATTTTTTTAAGTTAGTGCAAAGTATACAAGCAGTAATCTCTTGAAATATATCGTATATTTTAACTGCAATAATTTCGATCGTAATCATTTTAGTTAATTTTTTTTATATCTTTACGAGTATTTTCTGCACTTAACAATTTATTACCTGCATGGTACAATAGTATTGCACGTAAATTAATTCTACCAAATAAGTTCAAGTGTATTATTATGTTTTATAGGCGGGCGGGTCGAAAAATAATGAATCATTTAATATCACTCAAAATATCGTAAATTTAGGAATTTAGCGATTATTCGCCTTTTATACTTGCCGTTCGAAAGTTAAAGGGACCTTGAATGTTTTGATAAGAATTCTGTGAGAATCGCATTTGGTGCATTTTCATGAAATTAGCGGAACTGATATTTTTATGTAATTTAAAATAATTTTTTAGTTTGTTAAATTTTATCTTTAAGTATTAAGAAGTATTGTTTGTTTGCGAACCAGTCAAGGCTTTTTTATATAGTTTAAAAAATCAAAAAAACACCTCTCCTCTTAATTACCTTCTGGTACATTAATTTGAATGAATAAGAGAATACATATTTTAATGATTTTTTATGACATAAATATTGGTTAAACAAACCTATCCTGTAAATACATTTATAAAACTTCCATTATACCATCAAACATTTTATATATACAGAATGTACTTCATAACTTATTGTATGAAAATAAAAAATATATATATGTAAAAAATCTGTCTGATAATTGTAGTTTTATATTAAAAAGCTAGTTTAAACCAAATTAAAAACAAAAATATTATTTCTTATAAAAATTTTATTTTATACAGTCTAAAACTAAATATTTCAAACAGTTTTTGCCATCAAAAAATAAATATTTTATACAGTATTTGCATTAATTTACAACAATTATATTCATTAAAGATCCGAGAAAAAATCGGACGCATTGTCTAACTTACTACTGGGTAAATTATGTTTTACCAGCTTTTGTTTTCCACCTTTTGTTATAGGTTGTGAAATATTTAGCGTTTCGAAATAACTTATATTCCAAAATTTAACAGTATTGTCATATGAGTATGAAGCAATTACTGTACCATCATTGCAAATGTCAAGACTTTCTACTGATAAATCATGTTGACCAACAACCCCAACATGCCGATTTGGGAACAAACTTGTTGCTCTAAAAATTAAAACATTCTTTTTATATTTCCACTTTAAAAGTTAAATTTTGAAAAGTATATCTAAAGTATTTTTATTACCTCAACATTTTGTCTTCACCACCAGTAACTACAACATTTTCTGTGATTGGGATCATACAATTTATGGATTTCTTTGCTAAACTTGGTATTTCATCTGAATGAAGACCAAATTCTCCCCAGTTGAAGAGGTATAAAGTGCCTTTACTTCCAGCAGCTAAAATTTTTCTTCCATGTTTAAATAATCCAAGGCATGTTAATTCTTCAGGATAATCTTCAGTCTACACGAAAAATAAGTGATTTTCTTTTAAGTATTCATAAAATTCATGCAAAAATAAATATATTTTTCATTCTACTTACTCTAACATGTAGTTTTTTCTCTCGCATGTTTAAAGTTGTGAGTGTACCATCACCACTGGCACACACTAAAAATCTTTTATCCTCATTCACTACCATTGAACTAACGTAATCATCCATTTCTTTTAAAGATGATATTGGTGAGTTCCCTTTTTCCCTACGATCCCAAACTGCAATAAAGAATTTAATTTAGTTAAATTGAATTTACAAAACTGATAAATTTTAAGAAAAAAATATTATTACTTTTGACAGTTCCTTCATCATCGCCTGTTGCGAAAGTATTTTCATCCAATACAGTCAAGGAATAAATTGGGTGTCTGAAAATTTATTTCATTTAAAATTATTTAAGTTACCCAATCACTGTAAAACTAAAATACTTACTCATGTGCATTTTCAAAAACTTTAATGAGTTTTTCTGTTTCAACATCACTGATCATAATAGCTTTATCTTTTCCAGCAGAATATAATATACTTCCATCTTCACTGAATTCAATATCTCTACAAGCTTTTTCATGTAATTCATGTGTGGATGCAAGTTCATTTTCTTCGTTGTTATATTTATACCTAAACAATAGTTATAACAAACTTAATGATTAACACATTAAAAAATAGTGATACTAAAAATAAATTCTATCTTCTTACATCATTACATCTCCAGTAACACTAGCTAGAGCAATAATATCTCTTGAGGGATGGAAACAAATGTCAGCTAAGGCATCTTCAATAGTAATATTTGGTGGATGATTTCTATGAATTTCTTTTGATTTTAAAATAGCTTTTATAACTTCATCTTCTTCTTCTTCTTCATCTTCATTGTCTCCAATTACAGTAGAAGATTCATTTTGTCCTACAAAAATCATTATTATTAAATCCATGTCTTATTAACTAATTTTTAACTTTTTGATTGTGATTCTCTAATATAAAAATTAATATTGGTTATCTGGAGCAACAGTTATGTCTAATACAAGATCTAATTAATTCTATTAAATTCAATTACTCCATAATCTATGATTATACAATTACAAAAAGTTATGTTTTGCTGATTGTCTAATATTTTCACTGCACCAGCTACTTATACACCTTTTGCCTTACAATATTTTGAAATTTTAAATTACTACTATTAATTCTACTAAATTGTTTATTTACACATTTATTGTCAATTTTCAAATGTTTGTTGAATGAAGACGGAAACAAAATTAAAGACCAATAATAATTTGATAAATTTTGAGAACTTTACTGGATGAAAATACACATACCTGATGAACCTGCAGTAGCATTGTTAGATTCCATCTCATCATCGGAATCAGAAACAGAACTATCATTATCACTCGAATCATTTGAACTTTCCTCTTCACCACTCATACTGACTTCGTCCTCTTCATCACTACTATCTTTATTGATTGAGAAAAATATAATTAATTAAATGGCATATTTTTTAATTATTTAAATTAAATAACAAGGAAGCGTGAGTAAAAGTACAATATAACGCTGCATAACCTTCAAACGCACAATATCATATGTACTACTATAAAAATATATATTTTCGCAATCGTAATAAATTATTTTACCATTTCTAAACTCTACACTTGTCTTCATTATAAGTAGATTGTAACGAAAGTATCTTGAACTTTTATTTTTATATTATAAAATACCGCACGTGGAACAGTACCTATATTATTCTATACAAATTGTATATAAACAAGCTTATACATATCATATATATATATATATACACAGGTATACACATACCGCGATACCGCAGTACCGCACTTTGAAAGAAAATGGAATCAGTTTCAGACATGAAACAACTGACCAATCCACGGCGGCTCAGATATGTCTGGCATTAATAGCTATATTCAGAGTATAAATTGAGATCACTCTAGACTCTAGAATCTAGTGACTAGTCACTAGTGAGTCTCTAAACACAGCTAACTTTACACTCTTTACATACGACATACATATATATATATATATAGTGTAGTATATATACACGGCACTTATAATGCCACAAGTGCCACAACCTACACTCACGAATCAGTCACGAATATTGTGTGAAATGATTGTTAGTAGGGGCGTACATTGCTGTCAAAAATGGAATTCCTAAGAATGTGTATTTCTTGACTTTCAAAGTCAAATTAATATATAAGTACGTTTTATAATCTTGTCTTTTATGTCTTTCTTATTTATTAAATTAAGAAAACTCGTATCTGCGAAAGAAAAAGAACCTTTATAACGACTTTAGTTGTATCTATAATATAGCGGCCCATGACATGATATCACCGTATCTTTTTGCGTGCATTTAATCAAATCAACGCCTGCTGACGTTCAACATTAGGATAAAAAAAGAGTAACAAGATTGGATACATTAACCATGGGTAAGTATTTCATATCGAGTTTTGGAAGTCTGATATTATTATTCAATGAATCTGTTGGAATTTTATACTTTGCAGAAGATTCTTCAGACTCACAAAAGTGGCAACAACATTTAGCTCTTCTTAGGGAGCAGTATGTAAACCTTTATAATAATTATACAGAATTACAACAGAAGTATGATTTAGCCACTGCATCGAAAGAAGACCATGGTTTCATTGGAAGGCTTCTATCACAAATATCCATGATGTATCAAGAACAACGTTACAGGTATTATTTATGAAACTATTATTAATCAGTTGTAGATTATTTTCCGCAATTTTCATAATTAATGATTTGATGTTATTTACAGCGATGTAACGGTTGTGTTAAGGGATAAAAGTATTCCTGTCCATAAATTTGTGCTTGCAGCTAGAAGTGATACTTGGAATTCTTTACCAGAAAAGGCTGTTTTAGGTAATAATAGTAATAAATTATATAAAAGTATACAGGTAATTATTAAAAGTTGTTATCTGTTTTTTTTTGTTATATTTTACAGATTGGAAAAACTTAGATGGAAATGTAGGTTCCGTTTTATTAAAATGGATTTACACCGATATAGTAAATCAGGATCAGCTAACACTTGAATTAATGAAAGCTGCATCTGGATTTGGACTGACTGAACTAGTAGATAGATGTGAAAAGTATTTGATAGGAAATGTTAAGTTACAAGATTGTGTACGATTATATACAATTGCTGAAGAGCTAGGAACAAAAAAATTAAGAGATCATTGTAGCTCTTTGATTTCTTGTCATTGGGTAAGACTAATTTTATTTAAATTTATAATTATACAAAAACTAAATATTATACCAAAAAAATTGTATTTAATAATAGGATGATCTTAGTGGAGAGGATTTCAAAGAAATGCCTGGACCATTACTATATCAATTGTTAAAAACTAAGAGTGAATATCCATTACATTCCGCTGTTAGATTACAACGTGAAGATGTCGTTTTTTTATATTTGGTTGAACATAATGCTGAGGTAAGATTATTTTTATTAAATTCATAAAACTATTCATCTGTTTATACAGAAATCATTAAGTAACAATTCATTCATCTTTGTATCTTACTTAAAAATATAGTCGATATTAGTAATATCACAAATGTTTTTGTATCATATACCCAACAATCATGTGGATTATTTTATCCATCTCTCAAGGGTGACAGTTGTACATAAATTCATCATAAAAAATTTAATCTTTATAAAAATTTAAAGTAAAGAAGCACCGTGATGACTAGAAAACTGCAAACTCGTAGCGGAGAAGTCAACTCTGATGATTCATTACAGTAGTTGGAAGAACAATAACAATATTCTGATGGTCCATTAGGGTTACCCCTATTTTCTCCTCTGACACAACCATCGGTATAGGCTTTAGTGTCAATAGCCTGTTTGAAGTGCCATTCTCGATCACCGTAATCAAACTCTTGAAATACATCCTTTTGAGATGCACAATCACGCTCAGCAGCTATAGACACCATTGCTGCAAAAATAGATAAAAATGAGTTTTTATTATATATATTCCAAGTCTCATTAAAATTATACTTTTTACTAAGTTCAAAATTTTTTTTAATATGAAA
The DNA here is from genome assembly GCA_900490025.1 of Megastigmus dorsalis. Classification (NCBI taxonomy): domain Eukaryota; kingdom Metazoa; phylum Arthropoda; class Insecta; order Hymenoptera; family Megastigmidae; genus Megastigmus; species Megastigmus dorsalis. Next base: position 11,728 of record UELU01137711.1, on the reverse strand, counting down.
CAAATGAAAATCTTCAGCTTTATACTGAAATGACTTAGTTATTTAAAAAATTATCAAAATTTATCAGAATATTATTTTTAAAAATTAATGCGCAATATATACTCACTTCCATTTGGCAATCTGTATTGGATCATTCGTTTCATACAAAATGTTGAAGTTGGACAGTCTTGATAGAATCTAGAGCTGTAGTCGAATTTTGAACATTGTATATCTGACTCGCCATACTTTGGAGGTGTAAGTGTACACCTGTAGCATATTAAAGCTTGAGCCTCCGGTAAAAGTACAGCCAAATCTGAGAATCGTAAATTTTTGATATATATTAATTTTTATTAAACGTTCTTTATAATATTTAATATTTTTAATTATTGATTAAAAGGCCATCTGAATATTGTTAGAAATTTTTCAGGGCTTTTAGAAAAGAAAATGATCAACTTATTCTTTTACCAAATATTAATTAAATGAAATATTATAATGAAATAAAAATAAGAACTACAATAATAAAAGATTCAATATCAATTAAGTCAATAAATTTCTTCTTATGGCATGATGGAAAAAGTGATAATTTTTGACTTTCAATATAAAAAAACGTATTAATAAAATGAAGTAATAGAAAATTTTTAAAAATATTCGGGATGACCTAGTCTATATTAATATTGCAAGATTAACTTTATGTCTCTTATAAATTTAGTTAATATTTTCTAATCTATAATAAATTTCTCGTATCTATATAAAACTTTTTCAGATTATTGCAAAAGCTATAAAGCTATAAGCAAAAGCTATAAGTAGCTTAGCTATATACGGGGTTAAAATAAAATTAATAAAAACTTTTATATGTTCCATTTTTTATATCTATATATATATATACATATTTACATCTTTTATAATATAGTTGATAATATCAAACATTTTATTCAAATAACTTTTTAGCTATAGTGTACCTAGTGTACCACGTCATGCTTGGTTCTATAAAAAAAAAATTATAACAATTTCCAATGCACAGATGACTAAATATTATTATTATTAAACAGATTGTTCTTATACATTGTAATCCAATTATAATGACTCACATGCCAGGACTGTTACAATTGCCGCTTGCCTTGGGATACCTGAGTAATATTTCATTTCGGTGCGTTCTTGAAAGTGTGTATTATAAAGAAAAAGCTATAAAAATAACCTCCGGAGAGTTTTAAAAAAAAGTCGAGACCCGCTATCTTTTACCCAACGCATGCACGCAAAAACGCGCTCGCCAGTGGTATTATACGCGCGTTCGCTCCGCACGAGTAATATTTTTCTTTATTTTCAACCTCGGGAGCGAGAGTGTGTCTCGCCCGGATCCGATTGCGGCTTATCGGAGCGTCAGCTTTTACGCTGAACGCGCAGGAAATTACAGAAATGAATCACTCCTCTCCCTTTTACTCGTAAAAACGTATATTATCGTGGCTCCCGTAAGTACTACTGAACTATACCGTTATTATTATTGTTATATTTCTTTCTACTTGCAGCGTAGATACATACGCGTATATTATATCGCTCAGCGGCGCGAAATTTCAAATCAAAAGGGTCGTCGCGCCTCACCGTCACTTCCGACTCGCACGCTAACAGCCACTCTCGACCCTCGACCCTGAAAAGAACGTTTTATATATTCTCGCGATACTTGCAACGTCAACATTCAATAGAATCCAATCTTAGCAACGATCCAACGATACAGCAAAGGAAAGTCTACAAGCGTATTGCGCTTGACCCGAGCGACGGCAGCGAGATTGAGTCAAAATCGCGTTCCTAATCAACGCGACGTTTCATTCGAGATCCGAACCGATTCTATATATACAGCAATCGAGATGTCGTTTAAATTACGCCCACGCACTTAGATTTGAATAGCTCCTCATTTCACTCGGCCAATTTTCATCGCTTCTATTTTGCGACGCGATTGATATTATTTTCTTTGTGCGCTCGTGCACCGACTTATATATCCGCAGTGCGACGACTAACGCAGCGTCTCGCTGTCAGTATAACGCCCAAACTGATTTCTTGGTTTATCCATCGCTGCTGCCTCGCTGGACGTCCTCGCCCGCCACCTCATTTCTGCCTCTCGTGTCGTCCCTCTCATTCGCTCGCATACTCCCCCCTTTTTTCTCGCGCGCGCTGTGCTTCGGAGACCCAAGTCACTATACGTATCGCCCGAGTCGGAGACTATATATAACTATATATATTATGTTATATATAATATGACTATAGACAATGCGCGCGCGCTCGCACTCCTCTTGCCAGGCCTCTTATTTACGTGCCGCTAATGTTCAAGTGCTAATAAAGAAACTCATGCATATGAAACGCGAGGCTGGTTTTTAAATTATAAAAGATGGATGGGTTATTTCTACTTTTATAATAGAAGCGATTTTTATAAAGGAGGTAGAGCTTGTACCATATATAGGCGTTTAAGCACATGCAAAAATACTGACTCATCATATGCATATGTCTTCTATAAAACTATCGCGATGGAGAAACCCGAACAGTTTTATTAGGTTTGAAATTTCTCTATACATATATCCGTTGCGAAATTTGAGGTGCGTTTTTGTCTTGGGCACGCTATATATAGAAACTTTAATAATCAACGCTGGGAACTATTAGGCATTGTTTTGCGACAGTGACAGTTCATTTTAATTGCACTTATACGACTTAAGTTGTTTTTCAAATTAGGAATTCATCGTTGTATAATTCCACCATAATGCTAAAAAGATATATCCGCATACTATTATATTAGGTACCTAATAAAATTGAAGGAAATAATAGACGACTGCAATGAAAATAATCACAGATATCTGCAGCAATAACATGTATAAGGAATAGTGAAGAAAAAAGTATACGAATCTGCGTAAAGCCAAAGCTGTAAATTCAAATGGCACTTTCTCTAAGCCGGCAGAGCTTGCAGAACTTGCGAAGCATACATCACGATAAAATATCCGTTACAGCTTCCCGAAGCAGTGAACAGACTGGACGGCAAGGGCGAGACGGCCCTGGAGGTCGCCCTGAAATCTCGTCAGCCGTCTTTGGCGCGCACCCTCGTGGAGCACAGGGCCGACCTATGCGCCAAGGACTCGCGGGGCCTGAGCCTCCTGCACTCGGCCATCCTCAAAGCCGACTCGTACGCGGCCGAGTTCATCGTCGAGCAGCTGGAGAACAGCGGCTCGGCTCCTCGTGGCAAGGGACTCGATCAGCCGAACGACGCCGACGGCAAGACTGCCCTGCACCTCCTGGCCGCCCACACCTCCCAGGATATGCTCGCGGTCGCGGCTAGACTGCTCAAGGCTGGCCTCGAGTTCAATGCACAGAGTCACGATGGATGGTCAGATATATATACATATATGATAATTATTCGATTATGTACCATTTGCATTGTCCTACTAGATGCTATGCTTTATAGGAGTGCTACGCAGTTTTTTTTCAGCCGCGGTTGTTATTGTTTGAGCAAAACGATTCATGGATCGGTTGTGTATTGTATTGGTCGATTGATTCGGAATATCGCGACCATTCGATTATTTGCTGCTGTTAAATAATGCAAATTTAAATTATTTTAGACTAATATTTTTATTTTATCCTTATATTGTTTTCGAAATACATACTTGCCTACCGCAATCTTCTGCCATCACGAACATACCAAAATAATTCCAATTGAACTGCAGATGTCCATCAGGTATTACACTGAAATGCCTTCCCGACAATTAAAATGCCTTCTTTTTAAATATTCTAGAATTATAAAGTGAAGTCTTGCTTTTGAGGTTTGTTTTCAAAAAAGAAGCTCAGATATATGAGCGTCTATCTGCATACAAGACATGAATGTTATGCAATAATAAGCTAAACTCGAAGATTGGAATAATCAAAACTTTTTCAGCATTAAGTAATAAATCTTTCGAGACAATGAATTTTTTTTTTTTCGTTTTCATATTTTTGTTCACACGATATGTTTGTTATGTCGTAACGAATCGAGCTGAATGTGGCGCGGATAATTGTACCATTTATATAATCATAGAGGCTTGCCGGGAAACGGAAGTTTCCTTGTGTTACATTTTTCTTAAGAAAATGCGTAGTAGTCGTTGCGAAAAATGAGTTGAGATATTTTTTCAACACTAATTGATATCTACGTGTATATAGACCTATATAGATAAAAACACTGCCTCTGCGGTAAGCATGTCTTCAAAAACATTTTTTTTTTCTGAAGATCGAATTTTAAAAGTTTGGTGCGAATGTTTAGTCATATTTCATTTCTAATATATACTGCTCGAGCGACACAAATAACATCTTTTAAAATTCTAGTTGTCAGTCATTCTGTCAATCCAAGCAGATTGTGAATTCAGACGCGCAGGATAAGTAAAATAATGTTACCTTCAAGGATATAGCACATGTATAAAACATCTAAAACATTCATTTTTATGCCACTGTAATTGATCTTTAAATGACGCTAATGGAGGGTATAAAATTAAATTTGTTCACTGAATGCACACATACCTAGTAATCAAAGTTTCAAGTATTGACATAATTAGATTTAAGTACAGCTATGACGATTAAGTGTGCTCTGAAGTGTATATAGGCATAGCCAGGCGCGTAATATCATAATCGTAAATCTATATTTAAGTGGATTATTATACGGGGCTGACGTAAGCACGATATATTCTCGTTCCGAAACAGTTAAAATACAAAATATTATCGTTCCACTGCAGCATGCTAACTGCGAATGGAAGACAAGCCTATACAGTATCGGAACCTGTATATACATATTTAAGAGCGTAAAATAACATTAGACTGAATGTGTATATATACATCTAAGCCAATGATCCTGCAATAGGGAAAATAATTGCATAATTGTCCGAAAAATGTAGAATCCCAGTGAAAAGGAACGTCTGACACGCGAGGACGATGTTGTTGCAGGAGTCCGGTGCATTGCTGCGTAGCCGAGCGCAACGAGGCCCTGCTGGAGCTGCTGCTCAAGGCCGAGAGCGTCGAGGTAGATCTGCGCACGAAGGAGGGCAACACGGCGCTATGCATGGCCCTGCTGGCTACGCCGAGCTTCGAGGCAGGTGCGGCCCTACTACTGGACCGCGGCGCAACGCCAAATCCACGCTATCCTGGCGACGAGGCCGACACACTGCTGCACCGGCTGGCGCGCGAGGCTCGCGAGGACGCCGCCCTATTCCTGCTCGAGCCTTGCGACAAAGGTTACATTCGATTAGCCTACCTATTATCATACCTATATATAGATCTATATAGGCTCTAGTTTGCACATTTCAACGTGCACATTTGCCAAATAAAAGTGTACGTCCATCGATCGAGAAATTATATATAAGTATACAACAGAAACTGATGATATTTGTTCTTATATATAGTGCAGCAGGGTATTCAAATAAGTCATTGATCTATTATATATTATATGCAGTAATGTACCTTGCTTCTAGTGCGTGGTCTTGTCGATTCTCCCGACAAGAAATTTAACGGTTTTCTGCACTAATATTAACTCGAAAAGATTGTATACTTTTTTTAATTTGTAAGCTATATTCATATGTAGGTATACGAGTGCGATTATTTTAATAATATCAATTTCTTTGTCGAACGTGTGCGAAAGCAGAGCTGAAATCGAAGAAAAAATGGCGTGCAGAGTCGGAGAGTCTGGAGGCGCGGAACCGCGACGGCTGGACAGTATTGCACGAGGCGTCCCGTTCGGGTTTGGCGCATCTCTGTCGGCGACTCCTCGAGCGATGTCCCGCTCTATTATCGGGTCGTACCCTAGCCGGTGACACGGCACTGCATTTGGCCGTCGCACACGGACGACTCGAGGCGTTGCGAGCGCTTCTCGACTCGGCGCCCAACGCCGCCGAGAGGAAGGAACTTCTCGCCACCAAGAACAAGGACACCGACAGTCCGCTGAGCCTCGCGTTGGCCGCTGTACCGAAGAATCGCGAGGTCCTCGCTGCTCTCATCGAGGCTGGGGCCGATCTCGAGCAGAGGAACGAGTCCGGTCACACGGCCCTGCACCAAGCGATACTCAAGGAGGACTCGGCCAGTGCGATATTCTTGCTCGAGCACGGGGCTGATATGAATGCTAGGTAAGCCGATCGAGTTCTTATATATACTTACAATAAGAGAAATTCAAATTCGAATTGAAGAGAACAAAGTACGACTACCTATGCACCGTAGATGAACGATTCAAATTTGATGAAAAAAAAAAAAAAAAATTGATTCCTAACGTGTGTATATACAAGTATTAAAAAAGAAATAACATGTCGTGCATGCGACGACAGGAGCATCAGTGGTGAAACTGCGGCACTCCAGCTAAGTGTGCACTGTCGGCTGAACGACGTAGTGGAGGCTCTGTGTCGCCGCGGCGCCGACACTTCCGTCGGCTGTCCCTTGTGGGATGCTCTGGAATCGGAACAGGAGGACGTAGCATCGACTCTCGTTGCACACGGTGCCGATCCCGACTGCTGGTCAGCCGGACCCGATGGCTGTCAGCAAACACTCCTGCACAAGGCCATCGATGAGAATCGCGAAGACATCGCCCAGTTCCTCATCAGAAGCGGTTGCGATCTCAACTCGCCGAGGAGACCCGGTGCGAATGGCACAGGTGGCGAGGAAGCCAGGGACGAGTGCACCCCGTTGCATCTGTGCTGTCAGTGGGGACTGGAACAAGTAACACGCAATTAAAGCAATTTTATCTATTTCTATATTTATTTAATTAAACGGACAAAAAAGCTCTTATTTTCTATGTAATGATGTATATTCTTATTAAATAGCTTCATATAATTATAACAATAGCTAACCAGATGTAGTTGAAAAAAAAATTCAACAACTCCTATATAGTAGAACATAAACACTCTATGAGAATAACAAGTGATAAATATGCCACAATAATGAATCACAGAATATAGTGATAAATAAATCTATACATATAGCATGGTTAGCTAAAATTTTTAATTTTAATTTTAATCAATTCAATAAGTACACGATCCTTTAAAAGCAAACTGTTTTTCAAAAGTGTATAAATAAAATTTCGTCGTCATCAGGTAGTTCAAACGTTAATAGAACATGGCGCTAATGTCAACGTGAGAGACGTCGAGGGCAAGACACCGGTACACATAGCTATTCAAAATCAGCATGCACAGATCATATCTCTGCTGCTCTGCCATCCAAACATTAATCTGTCATTGAGAGATAAGAAGGGACAGAGTCCGTTCGCAGCTGCGTTAGCCGTCAGAAACAACAAGGCTGCGCAGGCGATTTTGGATAAGCTACCCTCAGCCGCGGAGCAGTTCGACAACAAGGGCAGAAACTTCCTGCATACCGCTATACAGAAGAACGACGTAGAGAGTATATTATTTTTGCTGTCAATACAGGTAAACAATTAATGAACAAAGTGTATTCATTCATCGAGGTTTTACATTGAATAAAGTATAATGACAATAATCGATTTGTAAATATTGATACTCAGGTAGATGTAAATTCGAGGGTACAAGATGTGACACAGACTCCACCTCTCCACTTGGCTGCGATATCCGGCAACGAGATGTTGGTGCGCAGCTTGTTATTGGCCGGGGCGCGAGTTAATGACACGGATGCACATAGAAATACGGCGCTACACGCTGCTGCCAAAGCCGGACATGCCTCCGTCGTATCGGCACTACTTCAAGTACGTGTATATATTTGTACATACATTGAATAATTAATCAAGTTTTATGTTATTCGTGCAATTTTTACTATTACGGTATTATTAATAGTTAGTTTGGTTGTCAAATAGTTTTTATACATTACTTGTTTTTACGTTTATATTTGATCCTTTATAGAACAGCATAAATTTCGATGCGGTGAACGCGGACGGCGATAATGCGCTTCATGTGGCTGTGAGAGAGGGACACGTAACCGTAGTACGAACACTGTTAACCGAGTGCACCCTGGACGCTGAGGCTGTCAATCTCAAAGGTCGCAACCCGCTGCACGAACTTGCACGGTATGGCCGCGACAACGCCGCAACCATCTGCGAACTATTCTTCGAATGCATGTCACAATACCCATTAAACAACGCAGGTGATGTATTTTTAATTTTAAAATACTTTATTAACAAAATTTATTCGCAAACCGATTTTTAAGAATAGCCCTTTTACCAAATTTCTGACATTTTTATTCATTTTTTTTTCACGTATGAATTTGAGACTACTTTTATGTAAATAATAAATGCTTTTCTTATAAATATTTGTACAACAATTTTAATAGATACTAATAATTAATTCGGCTAATGTGTATTTTTCATGTAGATCTTGATGGAAACACTCCACTTCTAATCGCTTACATGAAGGGAAATGGAAATTTATGTCGAACCCTTGTCAAATCTGGTGCATGTTTAGGTTCCATGAACAAAGATGGTATAACGATATTTAATTACCAAGTGGCAACAAAACAGCTATTATATAGACTGCTGGAGTCGTTAACGCAGGAAGCGCCTTGGGCTGACAAAGATCTTTGTTTAGAATGCGGTACGAAATTTTCATTAACGATGCGAAAACACCATTGGTAAGTTTATTTCATATGAGTATTTTCATTTCTTACCGTGCGTTCATAGTTTTATAAATTTTTATATATATATATTGATTTTTACTTCCAGTCGTCATTGCGGGAGAATTTTATGCAGTAAATGCTCCGGCCAAGATGTTCCAATATTGAAATTTGGATTGAACAAACCAGTGAGAGTTTGCTCAGTTTGTTTTGACGTACTCCAGATCGGTGCGGAATAAAACGAAAAGCGGCGCAAAATACGTCATTCCAAAGCTATTCATTCTGTTAATTATTAAATCAGTTATTTACTAATAATTATGTATTCTACATAATGTATGTCCATTAAAATTAATTTTAAAGGTTACTAATAAGTCGTTGAAAATGATTATGTTATTTTTTATACCTATACTTTTGCATCATTACAAAATTTGAAAATTATTTATGTCTATGAACGAAACAAATATGGAATAAAATAAGTTCGTAGTACCATACGTATCTAGGTAACCCTCTAGCAACTAGAATGAGATATCTTACAAAGGGGGTTGATAAAGATGGGTTAATAAAGAGTTAGTAAAGATGTACCAGAGTAGCAAGGAAATCGTTTCTAAAGTAGCAATGCATGGATCTTGCTCAACAATGATATTTAATCATAATTCAGTTATTTAATTTCTTAATTTGTTAATCCTTGGCTTTATGGAATGTTTATATATATATATTCTTGTGGTTAAAAAGCTGGGGAATAAATAATATAAATTATTCTAAAAAAGAAAATCACTATATTTGAAATAGTATCAACAATCTAGTAATGAATTTCAATTAATAATAAGACTATGTTTTAAATGATTCTGTGTCTTTGTAGTCATCATTACATTCTTCCTCAATAGGTAGGTCTTCAACATAATCATCAATCATTCTTGCTTCCCATTCTTCATCTTCTTGAAGTTTAAGTTCATGTAAAGATATCATTTTCAGTTTACGTTTTTCTTCTATTGTACGTTTTTTTAGAAAATCGTCAAATAGCTTTTGTTGATCCTTTTGGGATAAGAAACTGGTCACTTCGGGCAATGTTCCTTGATTACCAACAGGTTCTTCAGATGCAATTATTCTTTGATTCAATTCAGCAGTTTTTGATTTATTTAAAGAATGTTTTATCTATTTAATGCAAAGTAATACTTAAGAACTTATCATTTAAGTGTTCATAATAAAACATACAGTAAAAAAACTGACCTTCTTTATAACAGCAGAGTGATCGAATCCTATTACATCCTGTCTCATAGCTGGTATATCAATTTCATAAGTTTCATCCTCATCTGTATTTTCACTAGTTAAGTTAGAAATCTGAATTTTTATATCACTAGAAACTGATGTCTCAATAACCGGAATTTTATGACGGACAATATAAGCTGAAGGTACAAAATCTTCACCAAAGTCTACTTCGGACAATCGATTCTCTAGTTCTTTCACGTAAGTATAATGTTTGTTCTTAACAAACCTTATAGGAGGTACTGAACCAATAATATGAAGTTGAGATAATTCATGCTGCAATTGACCAGCAGCTTCTCTTAATATTTTTTCTGTAGTTTCATTTGCATAAGTTTCATCTCGTGTAGCCCAATAAACATTAACCAGTTTAAAATCATTTGCTACCTTAACTGAAGTAACTTCTATTCCTCTACTCAACAGTTTGGAAGCAACTTCTCCTGTGGACATTAGATCAGTTATATGTCTCATAAAAAGTTTGTTTAAAACTGGTACTCTACGATTCTTTAGTAGCCCTGGGGCCTGTGAATCGAAACCAGTCTTTACATTAATTCGTGGTTCTTTGTGTGCAGTTCTGAAATAATGTTTGAATATTTAAATAAAATATTAATAAAAAAGATTTTAATAACAATAAATTTACTTTCTAGTGCGATCTAGGCTTAATACTTTGTTTAAAATCCTTCCTAATTGCATCTTGGAAGCATCTAATGTTGCACTTGTGCATATACATCTTATACACCTTAACTGCATAGTGTTTGGTGTAGCTTAAATTGAATAAATATTTGTTATCATTATAATAAAATAAAAAGACTTTAAATAAAACTAAATGAGACTTTATTTACACGACACTTAGAATTCAAAAACTAAATAATACTTGACATGTATTATGGAACGGAACTGTCTTTTAAACTTAAATTTTTAACTATATGAATTTAAGCTATCTTTTTATAATATTTACAAATTAAAAAATCTTATAAAGTTCTTTATAACCTCAAAAACGATCAAAATATTGATATTTATAATATATATACATTTATATCTATGTCTATATATATAGATATTCATATACATGTATATATATCATATATATGCTTCATGTGGTGACGCATGACGGTATATATATTGTTACGACCTCAAACGGTCTTAAAGCTGCGACTATGTTGTAGAGCGGCAACGCGTTCTCAAGTTCGCCCTCGGTGTTGCAGAACAGCTTTAAGTCGGGTGGCGGGAACTTTATTCCAATTAGGCGCTAAGCGCTATCGCCAAGGTCCGTTGTTCGATTCTCGATGATGTTTATTATTTAATAAATACCGCAGAGAAAAAAAATAAACTTAATTATCCAAAACTGAATGACTTTTATTGTTTTTAACTATTATATACTAGGTTTAAAATAGACTGGGTAATTTCTATATATCTTCGAAGGTTTAAGATAAACTGTGATGATTCTCTCCAGATAGACGGTGTTGATTCTCTCGAAGTAGTTCCCAAGGGAAGGTAAGATGCTGATTGCTGATGCAGTTTTTTTTTTTTTTTTGAAAGGCCGAGGAGGGGAAGATCTTCGAAAAGACACCCAAGATGGAATGGGCAGTGCCGGATTTGTACCGGCTAAAAACCCGTCCTCGTTTGGGTAACCAACCTTAAGGTTATAGTCCCCGAAAATGAAGAAATTGTAGAGAAGGAAAGGGTGCAGAAAAGGGTGAGGCTGCGATGGGTACGGTGGCCATCTCGCCACGAAAAAGGGAGCGAGGCAGGCGCTTAAGCATGGAGCCTGGAGTATAGAAGCCGAGGGGCGGTGGATTTCGTTTTATGGTTGAGTGTGAATGTGAGAGAGTGTGTTTTGTGTTGTGGTGTAAGCGTGTAGTTGTGAAGTGTCTGGGGAGAGTATTTTTAAGGGAGGACTTGGAGGGGGGATCGGGGTAGGGGGTGGGGTTATGAG